>CM040748.1:22417500-22582500 GCA_022829145.1 Albula goreensis
AGGGAGCACTGTCTGCCCTCTTGTCGTTATGAGAACATGCCCCTCACATGAGATGTGTCCCAGTGGAAAGGGTGCATATGCTGTGTTACACTACACTACATCTCTGATGTTCCTTCCAATTCCATACAATCACACGGTGCCCTTAGTAGTAGTTTTCTGTACATACTCATAATCTTGGTATTGAACTGTACATGTATTCACACACATGTAGTGCTCTGTATTGAACAGTCCTCACTGTACACAAAATATTTTTCTCCTGATTAAACACGAACAACTGATTTTTAGACAGAATTGTTTCTGGACCCTACAGTTATCTGGTTTTTATTGATCATTCTTTCCTACTGTCACCTGTCGAAGAATGCAAAAGCTCTTGATGTGTGCTTATAATAAACGCCAATCCTCCACCTCTAGTTGAGACATTTATAGTGTGAAAGCTGGTGTATCCTGATTCATAAGCAGAAAACAGGACCAGTCACATCACTGAGCACATGGCAGCAGTACTGACACAGGTATCCCCTCTCCACAGGGCTGATGCTGTCTGGGTTTGCGCGGGTGGGTGCTGTGCTGAATGACAGGGCGCTGGTGGAACGGGCTGAACAGGCAGCTCAGTTTCTGAGGGACCACTTGTGGGACGAGACCAGACAAAAGCTCCTGCACTCCTGTTACCGTGGAGAAGACATGGAGGTAGAGCAGATGTAAGTCAGCAATTATGGCCACCATTTAGCGTCTCTGTGACGCGTGCTTATAAACGATATTTTAAACATATGTCAATGCACAAACTGTCCAAACAGAAGATATCACTTCAGCACACATTTTGAAAACAGCTTGACAGAATTATTGATAATCAATAAGCTACAAAAAATAGTGCAGAGAGAAATATGTGTTTTAGTTTTGTCAATACAGTGACACTCACACAGGAAGTTTGATCAGTGAACCCTGAAGGATAGGCAAGACCATTTTTCGCCCCAGAGGTAGCAGTATTTTTACATTGGTCTGTGAACATGATAACTGAAAAAGCAATTAATGGATATCTATGAAAGCTGAAACTATGTCCTCACTTATCGGACTCATATTTGTGCGACGACTCCATTTTATTAAGATGTGGTTAACTTTGGGCTATGCTTTGCTAATATGCCAACTGTCAGTTACTACTTCTGATTAACACCATAATATGTTGGGTATATGAAATGATTAACTACCCAAAGCCAAAAAATCCACTCATATGAGTCTACTGGAATCAATCAGATTTTCTGAAAGCTTAGTCCAGAAAAGTTAGCGAAGTGAAGACTGGTGAAACTGCAACCCACTTTACTTATACACAAGGTGGAGATGCACACTCCGCTGAGCGGTGCTTCATTAGTCAGTTGGGCTCAGATCTGCCTGTATTGGCACTGCACATGAATGTATAGAATGCACCAAAGCAGGTGTGTCCTCCTTTTGGTGTTTCTCAGGAGTACCCGACAGCTTCTGAGTTTTCTGCGTGGACCTCAATTCTTCCTCCGTGACTTTAGAACAAAGTGGTCGAACTCTCTTTCTCTCTTTGAAAAGACCCCCTCACAGGATTCGAAGAGCCATCTTACTGACGACCCATGTTTTCAAAACAGAAATCTGTCAGACTTCTTTTAATTTGCTTCCACCTGCCACCAGAGGATTTCCTTTTTCTGGATTGAATAATTCTAATGGCAGTAGCAGCATTTTGCAAGATTGAAGATGATTAATTTATAGGAAAGTCTGCTGTTTTCTGAAGGTTGCATATCTGCTTTATTTGAGACTCTCCTTGTGAGGAAGACTTCCTGGGTTTTGCTTCTTCTGAAAATATTGCACATTCAGACTTACAGTATGGTTTGAGCAGCATGTCACACAGACATGAGCCCTTAAACTAGTAAATAATGATGCTATTACTGCAAGCATTTCAGGGATGTCTCAACCCAGGCTACAAAGGTTTTAAGTTGAAAAATTTTACAGGATTGAGGATGTGTTATATAATAATGTGCAAGTGTAAGAGGAGTGCCCGAGATGTAGAACTATGAATATAGACCAGACACAGTTAGATGAACTTGGTCTGACAAGGGTGTCACTCCATTAGGGTTAATTAGTCCATGCTCACTCATCCCAGTGAATTTTTCTTTGGATCTAGGGCATGAGTAGCACTAAAGGGAGCAGTTTACATATCAGTATATTTGATTGTGACAGGGTTATGTGAGCATATCCAGTGCCTAACCCTTGTGCCTGTAGGGTGCATAGTGCCACACAGTTAATAGTGGTGTAGTTGTAATAGTGACAGATGAATGCAGAGAGTCCAAGGATGAGGTCTGAATTCTCAGTCAAACCTTCTTGGCACAGCCAGTTCTCAGGCAACCATGGGCCACAACAGCCCTGCCTTATTGGCAGGATTACTGAAGACAAAGAAAGGGACTATCACATCACATTGAACGTGATTACCAGAGGAAATACTGAGCACAGGAAAAGGCGGAGATTAAGCAGCTCATTAAAATCGACCCTTTTGAGTTTTGGTTTCTTTTTGACTTCTTCTTCGGTGGCATTCAGATCTATAAGTGTATCTTCAACAAAGCAGTCTTGTTGTTCCAGTGCTGATGGAATGGGTGGAAGAAAACAGTCAGACTTGTTCCCTTGCCCCAGTAAAAACAGTGTACATGTGCCTGTGTGCATGTGTCTGGGTTTCGCATTCATTCACGTATTTGTGTCTGTGCTACCCTGGTGCTGAAAAGCTATACAGAAACTCATAGTGCTTTTTCCATCAACACAGGGAACTGTTCCCTTTGTACCAGGAACATATGCTGTCACCACTCACACACCAGCACAGGAAATCCACCAACTGAAGATTTATAGTTGAGTGGGGAGCTTTAAGAAAGGCAGTGGATCTGACAGGACCCGTTGGCTTCACAGGGGCCAGATAGCAGTGAGAGGCCCTGGCTGTCCGGACGCACCTCCCCCCACCCATTCAACTGGGGCTGCAGGGCATAACTGGGCTCTGGAAGACTTATCCGCTTCATCGCCCCCTCATCATCAGAACCGTCATCCTGTCACCCTACTCACCCACCACTCCCACTATCTTCCACGCTGTCACCGACCGTCCCCCCACACTCAGCTGCCCAGGGTGCTACCGAGAAGGCTGGAAAGTGCAGAAAGAGCTCTCACATTCATATCTACTGAACAAGTTCCTATTTTCATCCTGGAGTGACTTAGTTTCTAGTTTTATTACAAAGATGTCAGTATAAAATACCAATAAAACAAATAGAAAAAGATTAATCCAAACGTAGACCTAATCTGTCCTTTTTTTCTTGTCATTTATTTTGACATTGTTTGTTTTCAGTAATCATCAATATTAATATACATTAGTTGGGAATCAAGGAATGCTGGTTTGTCAGGGTCATGTAAAATATGAATCCAGTTTTTTTAACCAATACACTTGTGCAATATAGCAGTGTGGCATAGATGTGAAGGAACCTGCAGGTTCATGTCCTGTAAAATGACCTTGCCTCCACAGGGTTGTTAACCTGAATTGCTTTAGCTGACGTCCAACTATATTTTAAGATGAATAATATGAACACAAGTTTGTTGAACTATGGGAGTTACGAAGGGAATAGTGTATGCTGTGCAAACAAATAATGTAATCATATAACATAAGAAGGATTAGGGTCATGCATGGTGAATATTGTAATTGATTATCATCCACTTTCTCTCTAAAATCAAGTTTTCAATTCAGTAGTGCTTTATTGGCATGACTACAAATAACAGTATTTCTAAAACAATTGAAGATTAAGCAGCAAGAGATAAGATTAGCAGAATTAGTTCAGTTGGAATAAACAATTGATGAGTGTAAGAATACACAAATAAAGCAATGAATAGAGAAAAACACTCTCTTCCCCCCCTCTGTGTCTCTGTCTCCCTCCCTTCCCCAATCTTGCCAGTGCATCGCCCATCGCAGGGTTCCTGGACGACTACGCCTTCGTTGTGCACGGCCTGCTGGACCTGTATGAGGCTACGCTGAGCACCTCCTGGCTGCGCTGGGCCGAGGAGCTGCAGCTGCAGCAGGATGCGCTCTTCTGGGACAGTCAGGGCAGCGGCTACTTCTGCAGCGACCCCACTGACCCCACCCTACTGCTGCCACTCAAACAGGGTGAGTGGGTGAAGCTCATTGCTTATCACAGTGAGAGTGCAGTTCATGGGAGGAGGAAGTTTGGGGGGTGTCACATGCCTCCTTTGCTCCTTCTCTCCATCTTGGTCAGTCGTATCTAACGCTGCTGAGAGCATGAATGAAAATGCAGATCTTTTCTGTTAAGAGGGCTTATGGAAATAAGAAACAACACAGATAGGGTAATTATTATCTCTCGATTTAGGGCCCTTTTGCTTTCAGTCTCTGTCAGTCGATTAGCATTCCTCATCTTCCCTGTCTGTCTGAATCAATTCTGCATCAATAACGTTAAAAGAAGGGTCAGTGTGTGGGAGTGGGAGTGCTTGTGCATGCGTGACTTTTTTTTTCTCAGTTGCACAGAAAAACAATTTTTTGAGAGCTGAGCACAGGCAGTCATGGTGGCTGTAATGGCTTGGTTCCGTATATTCACTGCAGGAATGGGACAAACATGCAGAGAGTCACACAAAGATACCACATTGTGCCTGGTTTTGACTGATGGCACTGTGAAAATGGCCCTGACACAAATGAGATATGGGGACAAAAAAAAGACAAATTGTTATTTTTCTTGTTGCTTCTGATAAATTAAAATGGACGTAAGAGAGATTTCTCATATTTTTAGATTGACTGCAGCATTATATGGAACCCACAGCGAGGGCTTTGCTCCATTAGGAGCGGCACTCCACTGTAGTGTGTCAGAACCCAGTCCTTCCCTCAGTGTCACAGGAAGACGGATTACCTCCCAAACCGTATGCCACTCTCAATTTTACACCCTGCCGAAAACCTCACAACGTTTAACCTCATTTCACTGTTCACCCATAATGTGGCTGTGGAGGACAATAATAATGAATTATCTGGCTTTCACCCTTAAAGAAATTCTGTTTTGTATGCTTATATATGTGTGTGTATATGTGTGTGTGTGTTTGTGTGTGTGTGTGTGTGTGTGTGTTTTGTGTGTGTTTTTGTGTGCGTGTGCCTGCTTTCACACATGTGTGTATATGTGTGTACATGTGTTTGTGTGTGTGCAGGCCGATGCTATTTAAGAACAGTGACAGCTGTGGCTCCGGAACGCTTGGTCATGTCAGTCATCACCACATGTCCTCTGCTGGCCCCACTGCCTCTAATTACTGATGGTGTGCAGTGAGGTCACAGGGCAAGGGAAGCTGCTCTTCTCACTGTTGTTAGGCACAGACAGGAGATAAATCCAGTCAGCCTGCTACCTTCGCTGGGGTCATCTGCAGCACAGCTCTGCTCAGAGAGGTCTTAACAGTCTTCAATCAAATTATTTCCACACAATTACAAAGACGTATGAAATGCCTAAATTAAGAGTAACGCCAGTCCCTGTCATCCATCCACAGACCAGGATGGAGCGGAGCCCAGTGCTAACTCTGTGTCGGTGCTGAACCTGCTGCGTCTGTCCCACTACACGGGCAGGCAGGACTGGACCCAGCACTGCCAGCAGCTGCTGGCTGCCTTCTCTGACCGGCTGGTCAGAGTGCCCATCGCTCTGCCTGACATGGTCCGAGGCCTCATGGCCCAGCACTACACTCTGAAACAGGTAATGAGGACTTTTACATTGAAAAATGAATGAGTCACTTACACCCTGCCCAGTCTGAGCTATAAGTCACACTAGCAAAAGAAGTACATACCAAACCAAAGTTTACATTTTTATTTTAGAAAAACATCCAGGTTTATGCATTTAATAAGAATAAAAATGTTATTTTTCATAGAACCACTTTTACTAAACTCCGATACTCCTATCATAACAATGTATTTTTCCTAACATGGACACACACACAACAAACGAAAGGAGGATAAAATCAGACAGTGCACATTTTACTGAAGAATCTGTTGAAGAGGATGGAATAACGAGCTGGAGGTTGAGGTGAGGGCTGCCCGGGACAGGGAAGCCACCTGCCCACCTCATTACTACAGTACAGAGGCAGGCCTGACCCCTCTCCTACTCCTCTCTCCTCACAGATTGTTATCTGTGGCCAGCCTGACGCAGAGGACACTGCTCGTCTGATTGCCTGTGTCAACGCTCTCTTCCTGCCCCACAAAGTAAGGCTCCTCGGCGGGTGTGAGGGGACCCTCCCAGAGTGGTGCTTGAACATGGCCGTATCCCCCAGGGAGAGCATGGCCTGGCATCCCAGCAGCTGGGAGGGTAGCAGGGGGCGATAGGATGTCAATTGTGTTCTCCTACTGCTTTGAGAAAAATAATAACCCCTAAATGCATGCCCCTTTCACCAGAACAAACGGGCCAAAACCAGGACATCGTGGTCAGGTATCCCAGGGTGACACAAGCTGATGATGTGAGGGGTTACATTCCTTTTCAGTGGAGAGGTGCAATGCCCAAACTTAACAGTGTGTGATGTTCCTACAGCCATACTTGTGGCCTAGATCAGGGTATTGTTAAGGGGTGATAAACTGTCCAATTTACACATTCCATACAAAACTGGGCAGATGCAGGGAGAACAAAAATAAATGTAGAATAGATTCCAAATGCTATGATACAGTCAGGTCCATAAGTATTTGGACAGTGATACAAATACTTATGGACTTACTTATTTACTTATTAATAAAACAGCCACAGCTTCCAAATGCAAAAGCCACAATAGAAATCAGCTCTAGACCTTTTACATGCTTACTTGTAAATGAGCTGAGAGAATAACACACACCTGGCCATGGAACGGCTGAGCAGCCAATTGTCCACTAACTCTTGAGCCCTTAAGATTGGGGGACTATGTATAGGAATTCCTACACGGTTCATATTATATTTTGAAAAAAAAAAAAAAAAAAAAAAAAAACCTTAAACCACATCTTCATTGTTTCATTTCAAATCCATTGTAGAGGCGTTCAGAGCCAAAATGATGAAAATTGTATCACTATCCAAATACTTGTGGACCTGACTGTATGTGAAGTCACAGAAGGAGTAATCATTATCATTTTTTTATTCAAACAATTTCACCATTAAAGCACTTCCTTTGCCAAAAAACATGGAAGCTTAAACTACAGTTGAAACACCTAAGCTGTTGTATCTATTGAGAAGTAATGTGAGAGAACTGGACTCCATTGGCAAAGCCCCAATTCTAATGAGTGGCTAAAACTAATTTTGCTAAAAGGTCAAGCTGTCATATTTCTATACTGCCCCCGGCACACAGGAGAGCAGGCACAGGGACAGTGGCCTGCCTGGTGTACAACATTTGAATTATCTTGGAATAATTAGTAAATAACTCTTTTGTGAGAGGCTGTTGCCAGAGGCCATGCCTCCATGTTTCTGCTGTTTAAAGGTCAGGCACAGATATCCTTTTCATAGGTCTGAGACTCCTCCTTGCCCTTTTCACTGCATTCCTCAAGATGGGCCCCTTCTCTCAGTCTGACAGCATTGGCAGATCCACACTGATATCACGCTGAGCCGGCATGCCGCGTCAGAAGCCATGGAGAGGCATCCTATCAGCCCTTCTCCCCATATTCACGGCTCTGCATCCGTGAATTATGTGCTAGCGGGCCACATGGGAATTGGATTGGGGAATCTAGCATCATTACTGTAGGGCTGGAACCCCAGGAGAGATGCTAGCACTTGAGGAAGAGTTAGTAGTACACCAGCAGTGTATAAATCACAGCCACTGCACTAGCATAAACTGGGACAGGGGCACCCCTCTGCTTCTCAGCAGGTGAGTGTCGGAGTGGGGCTGGAAGACATGCCCAGCTGAGGATAAGCGGTTTTGGACCAGGATCAACCATGACACTGTTATCACATTCTGGGCCAGGTGGCGGGTCTGTCACATTGGGCTCAGGGCTCAGAGCGATTTTTTTCTACCCGTGTGGGTCAATGTATCAAGACAGTGTCTTTCCCGAGGGCAGCCGCTGCACATTTGTCATCTGGCTCATTATGCCTTCCCTCATGTCTTACCACAGACCTAATGAAATGGCCTAATAAGGGAAATACAGCTTACAGAGGCAGCAAGAAAACATAACTTGGAAACATTTGTGCCTGTAGTGCTACTGTTTGAGGTAGCTTTGTGCTACAGGAGGTTTTCTTTTCCCAATGGATTTTTTGTGAATAGTGCTTTCACAAGTGGCATTACAATGTTATCCTTGAGCCAACTGATATATTACTTAGGTGTGGAAGAAAGATGTTTGAAATTAATTTTTATGGTAGTAGGATAGTATCTTTTACAGGCCTTGTCATGTGTGACCTAGTTTTCCCACATGCAATAGTTTCAAACATGTAGAGATCCCATTCAGAATCACTAGATTCCTGCAAGATTATTTGGTAAGATACCAGAACCAGGATTCATGGACATATCATCATCTTTACATGATACCTGGTGAGTTACAGCCAGCGCAGTGCTCCAAAACCACAGGTTAACCACACACAGGTAACTCAAACTTTCAGTAACTATAAGGTGGTTCATGGTTCAGCAACTGACTCTGTCTGTGTTTTTACACACGTTTTGGTCTTGGAGCAATAACAGTGTTTGGCAAAGTGGATTGAAGGGAATTTTGTAGCCATGTCTTTTTGAACGGATTGGTGAATCTGAACTGGACTACAGTACATCTAGAGTTTGTTATCCACAGTATTTGTTGGCCAGTCCACTTCTAGGAGAGTGGTAGAATTTTAATAGCTCACATAAGCTCCAGTAGTCATATTCTGAGCACACAACACCGACCATTAGAATGTTACTGGAATATGTGATTTTGCAGACCAAAACTTAGTTTAAAAAATCATGGGTAGGGCAGTGTGGGTAATGTGTTGATTCGATGTCATTGAAATCCTCCCTGTGAATTTTATGGAAACTTACTACAGTCATTTGACAGGAATTATAACTTTGTAGCTGCTATCCTGGCACCCTGACCAATGTGTTTTGACTTCAGGCAAGCCAGGAAATTGCCGCTTAATCCTCCACAGCAGAGTTGTTACCAATCATCCTGAGGTCATGACCCTCAGGTTCCTACATCTGACATTTAACCCCCCCTCTTACAGTGACACACAGTCACTCCTTTCCTTCATTTCAGGAGCACTAAGGCTCCTGAATGACAAATTGCAGCCTGTATGCCTGTCTAAGCTCAAGGCCTAGCTGAGCTCCTCGCTGCCTGCTCGATTATCTCACTCATAACTGTCACCTTGCATGAGGCCGATTGCGAAGTAGCTGTCAGCTAATTGTTAGAAGTTAAAAAGGAAATAAATTTGGAGGTGATGTATGCTGATGTTTTGATTTGCTGTCAAGCCAGTGCACAAAAATCATGCAGAGAAATTGGTCCTGTGGAGACTCCAATGCTTGGCTGTGCGTGCAGCCTCTCCCAGACCTCTGGAGGACAGCAACACGTCTGTGTTCACCTCATGGCCACCTTGTAGCCATTCCAGCAGAGAGGCAGCCAACTCGTAAAACAAGACTACTGTCTGAGCTGAGTGAGAGAGGCAGGTAACAGACACAATGCTTATCCCTTCTGATTATGGCAACTAGAGCACAGAAAGGTCTGTAGCTGCATGGTACTGTCAGGAGCACATGAAAAATATATGGCGATGCTACTTAAACCAAGGGGTTTACAGCAGTCATCTTAAAACAGCACTTGATTATGGTGGTCAAAATATTTTATAGTCCTGTATTTAATGTCTGTCCTCTGAATGTTGTAAATATTGTTGAATGTTTTCAGATTTGATTTTTGACTGTGATCAAACTGCAGTTTTTGGGGTATGTGATGTGGCTCCTGGGAAGCCTCTGGGTTGGCAATTTAGTGAGGGAATTGAGAGAAGCAAAGGCAGTGAATGCTGCCATTTCTCAAGAGGTGAGGAGGAGGCCGACAGTAATGAGATACTGAGGGTCATTAAACCGGACAGTGGAGGATTTCATCTGTCTGGGCAAAAAACCCAGTCTGCTTTTCATGGCTTGTGTGCAGATCATCCTCATATGGGTTCTGCGTAAATTGTTTGCTTGATTGACTTGGACACAGACAGAAAAGTAAACTGAATTATAGTGTTGATGATAAAGTTGGAGGAGCCTGCTGAAAAGTAAATGATTCTTTCTTATTGAGCTGAACCTGCAGTCATATCATCTCTTGCCTTAACTCCCTGGTGAAAACATCTACTCTTAGAGTGTGAATGGAGGAAAAAAAGTAGCTGCTTAGCTTTGTAACATTTTGGCCTTGGGGTGTTTACTGGAGTTGTGTGTACATACAGCATTCATATGTACGTGTTCCTGTTATGAGGAACTTAAAGCTTGCACTGCATGGCTTTAACCTAGGAAAGGAAAACCTATCTCTAATGTTGTAAAATTACACAGGGTTGATTTAATTTTATTTCTTGTCATATGACGCAACTGGAGATTGATAAGAGTCATTGTTGGAGAAGTAGATTTCACCTGCGGAGTTGCCACTTGAATTAGCGAGCTGTAATAAAAGACATTATTTATAATTACTGTATCTGGCTGACAGCTCATTCTGAAAGTGAGGCAATGGATTCTACTGAACCCCTTCCCCTTTGTTTCTTTCCCTGTTCCACTCTCCATGGCAACAGATTTTGGCTCTCCCTGTTTTCTGAAGTTCACACAGTAAGGGTAACCTAAGCAATGTTGATCCTCTGGCCTGGACTCAAGCAGAGGGTAATTTTGTACCTCACAAACACTGAAATACCTACACTACACATGCACCCACATGTATGCGCACACACACACACACATACCCATTGAATTCAACAAGGAAATGCAGGACATGAATTTTTGCTCCACTGTGCAATATGTGAAATTGAGTTTAAGGCCTGGTGCTTTTACTGCTGATGAGACTCTCCCATCCGGCAGTGACTGTCAGAGTTCGGGGGGTTGGGGGGGGTCTTCACACTGCAGCTCAGCATCAGCTGCAGGCAGCTGTGCCCCGAGGCCTCATTCTGTCTTCCCCTCCTCTCCGTTTATATGCCCATGTAAGAGACCTGCAGTCTCCCTCCAGTCTTAATATTATTCCATTTATAACCCATTTACTTCACTGCCCAGTGTCACTGTCTCATGAGTTTAGCTGACCAAAAATGAAGATAAATTGTTTCTTGATGTAGTTCACATAGCTGTCTCCTACCCACATCCCTTAGCTGCCTGAGTAATGTGTACATGATATAAAATCAAATACCACTAGGGTATTATTCACTGCAGTCTCCATATTTTCTCTGTCATAATATTCTTCCATGTAATAATAATAGTAATAGTAATAATTTCTGCCCCCAACGTGAACTATGGCAGATATCCCCCTAATCTGGAGTATTGTGGTGTTCCACTTTTGGGCCAGGTTAATAAAACATTAATTGGCTGATGAGCAACGGAAGTTCAGTGACCCCTGTCTGATATTTCTGGAGAGAGTAAGAAAAGGATGAGTGTCACGGCTTATTGAAACCAATAAAGGAGCACCACAGGGATCAATATTCATTTCCATCCTGAGCAAAACAATTAGAGATAACTCTGAATGGTTAATGATTTAAGAATGAGTCAAGACATTAGCTTCAGGACTTGTGACCCTGAGCTGCCACTGGAGAAGACTAGTGCCCCCTGGAGGCCGGCCTCTGCATTGCGTAAGGTGTACATGTGTGGAAGATGGCTTCAGATGAGAGAGAGTGGATGGCATGGCGTTCTCCACGACACATTAAGCACCAAGACGTGAAAATGTTTTTTAATTTAAATCCAATTACTGTGTGGTCTGTTGGTTCGTTTGGGGGCTCAGGGTTTAATTGTGGGGAATGAACTGTGTAGAGTCTGATGCTTTTTAATATTGCTACACTTTATTTATTTAATTACAGTTCTTTTAAGAGTTGGGGATTTAGATGTCCGAGAAATCAATTAATGCCTCAAATCGTCAGGCGGAAAATTGAGCTTGATTGAAATTGCTGTAATAAATCTTCATAATTTTTTTTCATTACTGCAAAATATTTTTTCATTCTAAATAGTGCAGGTTATGGTTGTCTTGACCCTTGGGGCATGTTTTTGCATGCTGTATTTGTTTCTTTTTTTCTGGAGAGTCAGCTGCTCCCAGCTGTGTCAGTAATTCCTTAATCTCTTGGGAGACATGTTGGATCATCTCAGATAAGACTAGATGCCTCTTTGTAGAAGTCAAATAGTTTAGTCCTCTATTACAAGCTCTCCAGTGAAATCACTTTGTGGAGAATTGCTGTTATGTCTGCAGGCAGCTGACTGACTACACTGTGTTAGGAAGTTAGTGAGTGAAAAGGGTTATTTTTTGATACAGTAACAGTACTACAGTTAACCAAATATGAACTGATTACACATTTATGTAAGCAATTTATTAATTGCTGTACCACCAATAGTGTTCTCACAATTCTTTAGGTACCCAAGTTTTTAGTATTGCAGGTAGCTGTTAGCAGTTTATGTTGGTCTGCTTGGTTGGTCAGGTTTGTGTATGTCTGTACACACACAGTGCAATAGCTGCTTGAATGGAGCAAGTGGGTGTTTGTGTGCTCCCAAGGGTACTGTTGGAAGCTGAGTGGAGCAGGTTGTGTGACTGTAAAAACATTGTAGGTGTCTAATTGAACTGTGCAGCAGGGACTCTGGGCCATGGTGTTTCCATGAGCTCCATAAGGATGGAGGCAGACAGGGAGACAGAGAGCTTGGCCTTTCAGATGGGAAAGAGCTTTAAACTTTGTCTGATTACTGTGGAGATGAATGGGTCCGAATCCTTAATAAGACCGCTGAGACATGGCAACTGCAAGGAGGGGCCAGCGAAACTGAGGAAAGTGGGGGAAATTGAGCAGTGTTAGCTTCATGTAGCAGTAATGAACCCCCAGACAGCACAGGGGATTAAACCAGCTTTACCCAATGTGGAATGGTGTGACCCACCATCTCCTTACCCTTTCTACTCCACATGCCCCTACCTGCCCAGGACAGGGGCACAGTCAGCAGCACTCTTCACCATCCTGATTTCTCCGGATTTCATAGGCAGCCACTTTTCTACATTCTTCATCATTTATTACTCTCAGGACTGCACATTTTTTCCAGAATAGAGGAAGAGAAT
Organism: Albula goreensis; assembly: GCA_022829145.1. NCBI lineage: Eukaryota > Metazoa > Chordata > Actinopteri > Albuliformes > Albulidae > Albula > Albula goreensis. The sequence goes on from CM040748.1 coordinate 22,430,660, forward strand.
GAGCTGTACACAGTCAGCTCAAATGAGTTATATGAAGAATGGATGCTAATGATCTTGCAAATGAAAGCTTAGCTCCAGCTCAAGATCTCAAGGGCATTAAAATATAGCATGCTTTGTCTACCATTCTTGGAAGACGTTTATCTGAGCTGATGCTTTTGTGAATAACATAAGTGTGGAAGATAAGGAACAGGTGTGATGGCTTTTCCTAGGGAAAGGGAACATGTGTCACATGCACCCAGTGAACAATGAGGATTGATTGCCGGGCTGATCTTAGTCACTGATTTCCACTCTCTCAGGCAGGCAGTCAATGAACCTGATGAGGCTTCCAATATCCTCTCTCCTTCCTTTTCTTCCAGTCTTGATATCATCTCTGACTCCAACTGCTTTCAGAGTTCCAGATCATTCTAGGTTCGGTTTTTTATAATCTTCACTCACTCTTGTTTAAATCCTAATTGTCATGCTGGACCTCCTCATGTTAGGATGCTAAGCTGGCTCAGTTTTGTCAGGATTTCTCCGCCTGCGCTCTTTAAAAGTACATTGAAAGACAACGATTCTCTGTTGCTTTCTTAAGAATACAATAAGATCTCAATGCTGCAGATAAAAATGGTTTTTTGAAGTTGTTTCCAAAGAAATGCAGGACTTTGAAACCTCAGTAACAATGTGGGCAACCCAGATTTTTTCACCTGAATAATGTTATTGTACATGTTGTTGAAGGGTCTAGCCCAACTGTGGTCAGTTTTGTCAATACATGATCTTCAAGGTCTAAATTCTATGTAGAAGGTAGAGACTGTTTAGACAATATATGTGAGGTTCTGGTATATAATCCACACTGATTACACCATAAGTTGAGGTGAATTTTTTTCATAGTGGCTATTTCCATCCAATGAGATGCAGTCAGTATTAAACCTGTGCTGTGTCTTCATTCATTACTTTAATAGTACTTGGGGAAGTAATTTACCTCCACATTTAGTCATGGACTTATTTACAGAATGCCATCTGTTTGCAGGCATGCTGATAGGGAAGCACAGACAGGTGTGAGTAATCGTGGTAGCGCTGCAGTTGGATACAGAGAAAAGATAAGCGATATAAACGCGATTCAGTAAGAGCACGGGGGCCTAAAGGGCTGTCAGGAGCTTGGCTGATTCAGGGCTAGGCTCTCACCAATAACACTGATGCACCATATGGACAGCATGTGACTTCATCATCAGTGTCTGCACTAATGTGTTCATTTTTAACCTCTCTGAATGTTGCTATTTGCCTGTCAGGAGTAATAATTCAATCTCAGTAATTCAAAATGATTACCCTTGCTCTCCTCCCACCCCTGGCCTTCTTCTGTGGAGATGATGACAAAGTGCACCAGGTACCCTCCAAGCCATTGCAAGTCAGGCCCCGCTTACTGCGTCTTGAAATACGCCCCTGATGCTGTGTTAAACACTAAGCTGTTTTGGGAGACCTGAATGTTGAAGCACAGACCTTGGGTTACCTGGAGTTTAAGGATGCACACTAAAGAGAACGGGCGCTTTGTTTCTACCCCTCCTCTGCTTCCCCTAAGGTATTGGGGAAGTCGTGGGAAACAGCCCCTCAGAGAGGTGCTGCAGCAGAGATCCCTGACAGAATTTAATGAGCGACCCACATTAGAGGCAGTAGAGCAGAGAAAGAGAGGGAGTTAGAGAGCTGGAGACTTAAAAAAAAAGTGTTGCCACTTCTTTACGCAGCAGTCTGTTGAAATCCAGTCACATCCAGCTTCTTCACAATCCCATCTTCCTTTGTGTCCTTGTGGGATGGGGGATTAGATGCGTCAGTCCAAGCAGAAATCTCCTCCACTGCTGCAATATGCAGAGTGGGGGTGAACAGACCCCACACCACCTCTACTCTGGAGCTGGATCAGTGACCACACATGACTGGAGCTAGTAGTGCCTTATTGAGTCACCAAAGACAAGCAAAACATTTAGATTTATTTAAAAATGTGATTGACAGCTCATTAAAACTCAAGTCACTCAATATGTGATAAGAGCATGTGGATAGCACTTTTAGCATTAATGCACTAGGTTTCTTGTTTTCCAGCTGGTTTCCATCAGATTGCTGCGGGTGGTTTTGTTTGATTGGGGCCTCTCATGACGTACCACCAAAAATGTTCTGGCATTAAATTGTTGCCTGCCAGGTAAGTCCTGCCTACATGGGATTGTGATTGGTAGAAGCAGTAACTAACCATTGGATAATAGCCATGTACATCCCTTGAATTACTGAGAAAGTAGTGAGTAACTAGTTGGGCTCATAACTATTAGCTTGGTGAGTGAGGCTACTCCAGCCCAGGTGAGAACACGACCCTCTGCACAGTCATCACTGCTGGCACTGGCTACATCAAGAGCTTGCAAGCTATGTTTCATTGAGAGAATACTCTTGGGGAAGTGAGCGTGTGAGAAAATGAGAGGGAGAAAGGAAATTTTTCCTGCTGAGGCATTTGCCCTTTTATTGATCTCAGCTTTTTTGCAGCCCATAAACTTTGCGGATCCCATTTCCCCATTCAGATTGTTTGAGGAATTTGTTGCCCTTTTCGTTCATGTCCCTCAACTCCTCTCTTTCCCTCAATACTCTGATGTTTACACTGCATCATCGTTCTTGGCAAGAACAAAAAGTAGCCCATGCACACATTTTGAATAAGACAGTCACAGCCATTATTGTCAGAAGTAAACACAGTATTGGTAATTAATTTAGTAATGGTAGTACAGTCTGCTCCACCTGAGTGTGCAGACAGCAGTAAGAACTTGATTGGTTGTTTGATGTACTTTTAAATGCAACACAGAGCTGCCGAAAAGCCTTGTCTTAATCCACTCTTGTGTGCCTTCGTGCGTGTGTGTGTGCGTGCGTGTTGGTGTGTCTGTGTGAGAGAGACGGAGAGTGTCAGTGTCTGAGCATTTATGTTCAGTGTCAGAGAGGTGTAGCTGACAGATCGGGAGGAGGGTGTCACAGAGGATGTGGCATCAGTGGAGATTTTGTATTTGAGACAGAACCTATGGGAATGTGTGAGGGGAGAATGTGCTGTGCATGGGCAGGGCAGACTGATGACAGCACTGAGGTGTGTGTGTGTGTGTGTGGGAGAGAGAGAGAGGGATGGGGAAATGCAAGGGAAGGTGAGTGTCTGATTCTGTCATCACTGTCAGACAGGACTGGATCCACTGTCTGACCTGCTGCAACAGTGTTATTACAGTAGAGTTGACAAACTCATATGTTCAATTTTCACATGTGTGAGAATTAGGTCTGTCTGCAGCTTCAGCCTGTCTTAGTGTAGCTCTCTACACAGCCCCCACCTCTTTTGTGTGAAAATTAGGTCTGTCTGCAGCTTCAGCCTGTCTTAGTGTAGCTCTCTACACAGCCCCCAACTCTTTTAGAGAAGCTGGCAATGTTTTGTTGGAACTGGTTTCTGGGAACTGGTTTGCCTCTATACCAAGAGTCTCAAAGACCTCAGATCCTGCTTCTGATTCAGCTGGGTACATCTTCACAGCCAGGGCGCCTTTCCTTTTCCTGTGTTCACACATCATACTCATCACTGTCTGCGTCTACCATCATGGCATGTCAGTTTCACAGTCCCGCAGTACCCCTGGGTTTTGCTTTTCGGATGGAGGAGCACAGGAAATTAACAGTGTGCAATTCTGAGCCGAAACAGAATTGCCAACCATGGAGCCCTCCTGTAGGAAATCTGCGTAAGAAGGATTTACTGTGGATGTGCTTCACAGAATTCAGCTCCTCTCCTCTCCTCTCCTCTCCTCTCCTCTCCTCTCCTCTCCTCTCCTCTCCTCTCCTCTCCTCTCCTCTCAGGAAGTGTGGTGGTCTCCCCTCTGATGGAGGCTGTGTTGCTTAGGAGCACTGGTTGACAGCCATGAACAGAGATATGAATCAAACCCCTTGGCAGTGCCCATCAGTAGTTAGGCAGCAATGAAAGGAGTCCTTCAAGAACCTGGTTCACCTCCATGGTAACCCCCCCCCCCCCCGAGCAGTCCAGGCCAGTCTCGGCACTCGCAGAGGATTAAACCCCCGCTGCTGTATTGTTGGGGAGGCGAAGGCCCAGCGAGCTTCAATTTTTCAACAATGGGAGTGAAACGGCTGCACTTCAGCACTGGCCTTTTCCCCTGCTGCTGCGTTCGTCTGGGCAGCATGAGTGCCATCGACCGCATCGCCGCTGGCTGGAACCATTCCTGATTTAGTTATTTCTGCAAGGGGAGGGGGGAACTACTTGTGCGCCAAGGATCGATACAAACTGAGGAGTGTGTGTGAAAAGAATGCAAGAAAATTGGTTTCCCTGTGCCCACAGTGCTGGGCGATGCACTTAAACTGCCGTCACCAAGAGATGGAGGAGGATGAATCAGAAAGAATGTGTTTGTATTGCTGGAAAGTGCTATTAAACAGATGGAGTGAAACAATGCAGGGCACAGACCATAGCTTGCTGTTCATCACTCATTACAGGAGATTGGTATGGATCTAACTGAACTTAAACAGTGCGTTGCGGTCAAGAGCAGGTCAAGGTCACATCCTCAGTGCAGTCTGGTGTCTTAGGAAGGAATCTGCCCAGTGAACATAAAATGCTACATTAGATTTGTGGTGTTATAGTACAGCATTTTACATTAGGACATTAGAGTGCTGTAAATTCAATGGAAACGGAGCCACTCTAGCTGTCCACATTATCGCTCTGTTAGAAGATGGACATTGTTTGGACAAGAAAACCTTGGCAGCCATATTGTGGGAAGGGTTTCTAGGAATGCATGTCTTTTGAAGGCGTCTCTGTCATTAGAGAGGTTATGTGTGTTTGTCCCCAGTCATTCTGCGGTCCTCCAGTGGACCGTTGTGAGCTCTGATCTGACAAGGTGTGGGGTCAGAGGGTCTGTTTGCTAGGGGACTGAATAGCTCTCCTTTCACCTCCGCTGTCCCACCATCTCCTCCTCCGTGTTTTTTGTCAGCTTTCCCTCATTCCATCTCTCCTCCTTTTCACCCTTGTTCCCTCCCTTTAGTCATCATTATCTGTCTTTCCCTCCATCAGGTCCTTATGCTGGCAGATGGCGACACAGAAGGCTTCCTGTACCAGCGGCTGCCCGTCCTCTCCTCCCTGAGGCCCCTGGAGGGCAGAGCCACAGCCTATGTGTGCCAGAACTTCACCTGCGCTCTCCCCGTCACCTGCCCTGAGGAGCTGAGGAGACAGCTGCTGGACTGAGGAACACGCCACACCCCAACAGAGGTGCACACCTTCCCAGGGCTCCTAGATACTCAGGCACACTCCATAACTCCCATTATGTCTTCACTGTGAAAAAGGCAGCATAGCTTAAAACACCCCTGCCCCCCTCCCTGTTAATAAGTGTATTCAGTTACCTGTAGGAGAAGAACATGCGCACAGATTGACCAAGCAGCGGTCTGTTAATTGAATGGATGAATGGCACCCTTTGACAGTTCCCCATGGCTCCCCTGACGTCCTGAAAGAAGACAGCTATGACAAAGGCACAGACAGTTGCCCACTACCTTCCTTCCACTCCCTTCCCATGCTAATGACTGTGTTCACTTACTTGAATGAGAATTATGTAAACACAGGTAGGGCAAGAGTTGATCAGAGAGGTGACTGTCACCATTAAAGAGTTTTAAATGACCTCTAATTCCCAGCAGCCCTAGCTACCACCCTCGCCCCCCCCAGTCCCCAGTCCCCCTCTACTGAATGTGTTGTGTGGCAGAGGCGCATGCCCTTGCGTGTCTCCCTGTGCCAGGGGTGGGAGCTGAGTCCCAGCGGTGGCACTGTGCGAGGGGACAAGTGTCAGAGTGAATGAGCGGCAATCGCTGGGGACAGTCCTCTCCCGCCAGGGACTCGCTATGGCCAGCTGTCACAGCGCTGCGCTGGACCGGAATGGAAAGTGCTGCCTCTGCTAAACTCTTCTTCCCTCACAGCATGGGAGTAGATTGTTCTTCAGGAGTACACTGTAGACCGTACAAAAAAAGCTTGCAATACTAATGCTTTGAAAACATGTAAGTGTAACAATAAAGCAGTGAACATTTTCAAAAAGGAATTTATTTGACTTGCATTTGTATTGCCTCCTTAAAAACAAAACGTTAAAAGCTGAATATATGCACAAAGAGATAGTGGTAGGGACCCAAGTAATGGCAGGAAGATTTCATGTCAGGATTATCCCAGCCAAAATTATATGGATTTATGATTTTATCTCAGTAATCATCGCAATAAGCTTAAATTCTTAAAGTAGCACTTCACTGTATGTTTTTTTAAGAACCAAACCTTTTTTCATCACATAATAGAATAGAGCTGTTTTTAAACAATAATTGCCACTCTCTTAGAATGCAGAAACAAAATACTACTGGGCTTATGGGATAGTAGAGATTCATGATCTCTTTTTATTGGAAAATCATAACACAATCAATCAATTATAATACACTAGCATCATAATGTGAGAAAATTACTGTGTAAAATACGTGATATTCATGTGTCATACTCGTCATGAGAATGTGAACAACAGAAAACATTAGCTAGGTTAACGTTGGATAATGTCATACTACAGATTGTGACACCATTTTTATATCCAGGATAGCTAGCTATTATGCTAGGTTTGACCTGTATTTTTTGTGTGCTACCATTATCTTAACTCTGTACAACACCAGCACTTTGATTTTCAACTGCCATCACAATGAAGAAGATCACAGCAAAGAATTATGGAAGAGAAGAGGAGGTGGAGAGGTGAACAATAATTAATAGGTCACGAATGAGTTTATCAAAATCTACCGGCTGGTTTCTGAATAGCACAGCATGCAGAATATCTTGCCTTGTCTAACAGACTTAAAAGCTGTTTGCTAAAATGTACCTATCTGAGGGTATGTTCTCAGCTCTCAATAACATAAAACCCAAGTGGACTGTGAGTGGAAAACAATTTAAGACTGAAACACTCTCCTGTTCACCCTAATATTACAGACTTATGTTCTGTATGCCAAGTACCTTATCATTAATCTTTGGTGAGTGCAGGGGAGATATTTTGCAAATAACACGATAGGGTTTGACATTAATATCTGCGACAAGTAAACTTTTTGGTTGGATCATGAAATGCGCTATGAGATTGCCAGCAAGATGCACTCCCCCTTGTAGCAATGCAAAATAAAACAGACAATCAATCAATACAAGACTGCACTTGTTCAGTTTGACAGGACTTTTTTTAAGTCACAGTATCAACGGTCTTCCCAGTAATGGAAATTCACCATGGTGTCATTATCTTGAGTTATTTAAAAAATATTTTAAAATAATCTCTGAGTTTCATGGGCAGGATGTGGTCGCCAGCAGTTTCTTGCTCAGCCTGCCCGTCCGTCGGAGACAGGAATGAACAAACCACCAGTCACGCTGCCTTTGGACTGCAGAAGGTATGTCTGAGTGCTCAGCCTGCCCGTCCGTCGGAACCACTGTGGAACCACATGCAGAGGGGAAGGTGTTAACAAACCACCAGTGCAGAGGCGGCAAGGTGATGTGAGCCCTGCTCTAAAGTGAACAAAGGAAATAAACAATGTGTGACTTCCCCCGTCTCCGCATCGGCTGGATGCAATCCCAATTTGAAGTTTTTTTTTATGTGGAAGAAGTTTTTTTTTTGTGGAAGAAGTGTGTGTGGGGGGGCTGTTCTAGTTCTGTCATGTCCTGACTTTACTTGGTACTTGTCAGATTCAGTGCAGTCAGTCTTTTGTCACTTTTTCCCCTTTATCTCAATCCGCAAACGCCTCCTCTTCCGGCTCCACAAGCAGGTCAGGCAGATCTCTGGGTATCTTCAGGCCTTGCCTTATTTATCAGATATTTTCTTCTCAGACAAGCAGGCTGATGAATAAAGGGAGCAGGTATAAATCAGTCAATGTTTTCCGGGTACTTCATTTATCAGAATGTGTTTCTGCTCAAAGAGGCAGTTACCAATCACATACAGATTGGTGTATTTTTGGTGTGACTTTAATGTGGGCTGTTGGGATTTGATCCTCAGGAGTTCCTTGCTTTCCCTGTGATAGTGCACTGAGAAATCTGCCTTGTATCAGCAGCAAGCTCAGCCCATACTCTTTCAGTCTCACTCATGCAGACAACCATGGAAGGAAATGAAACCGGAGACAGGGAATCACAAAATCCATGAAGTTCCAAAAATGTAAGTACAAAGACCCAGGCAGAAAGAATTAGATAAGGGGTTGTCAAACTCCTGTTCAAGTGGGCTGCATTGTCTACTGGTTTTTAGGTGTTTCAGCACTCATTGGAAAAAGGTGCTTCTAAGGCTCTGGGGCTGCACAAGTAGAATCTATCTCAAAGCAAGGTTGTCTTGAACTAAAATAAAGTTTGGAGAAATGATTTTGTAAACTAAAATTTAGGCGACATACAGAATATGTGAAACTATATGTGAAAATGAAAACTAAAAACTATTGAATGTTTCAGAACAAAAATAAAATAAATATTAGCATTGATTTTTGTCAGTTTTTACCTTTGGTCAAGTGTGGCCAACTGAATTTCTGAAATGGCTGAAAGTTCCCCCCTTTATCTGCTGAATGTGATCATGTCACACCATGACATGGTGAACTTCTGCTGAAGTCCAGATCCACCTTAGACCCCCAGAATCAGTGCACTGACCAAAAGAAAAAAGTTACCATTTACTAAAATGAGAAATACACAATTAAAATAGCTTTTTTTTGTTGGATTACATGAGCCCCCAATACATCTAGCAAAAGCTAAAGACATTCTAAAGAACCTCATAGCAATAGTCAAGGGTTTGGGGATACTTTGCTACATTTTGCTACGACTTAGCACAGTCTTATCTCTATAGCACAGAATTCTACAGAATACTTACAGGCCACCTTCCCCTAACCTGAAGCCGAAGTGTAGCTATGTGATGGAACGAACTAAATCTTGTCTTCATCAAAATGGTTGAAGAACAAGAAATTTAAAAGTTTTGGAATGACCTCCGCTCTCTGATAGGTTGATCAATAAGAACAGGAAGCATCTGATTGTAGTCACTGTTGGTAAAGGTGGCATTGCCAGTCACTGAGCCCAATGGGGTGGTTACTTTTTCACCAGGGGCACTTGGTGTTTCAGAGCTTTCTTGTTTTCAAGTTGCCTACAAATTCAAAGAAAAGCGCAAAAAAATCTGCAGACACTGCATGCCTCCAGCATTTTTGTTTGACACACCTGATCTAGGCTTGTGCCCTTCTCTGTCAGCAGAAATTATTTAGTCCTGATGGTCCCATCAGCACCAAAAGGCCAATGAGATCCACACCATTTTCTCAGCTCTTGTTGTCAGATCAGATCAGGTGTCTGAAAAGAACTTGAACCAGCTCCGAAACTCACATGTGATACCTGATTCTGTTAAATATTTTTATATCCAAGAAATTGAAAGCTAACCTTCCCCAGATTTTTTGTGATGTCACTGCTGAGAGTAGTTGGGATCTTGGCTCACTGCCTGCAGACAGACGAACGGACAGACATACAGACAGAATCATCTGGGGTGCCAGTTTTCATTGTCATGAGGCAGACGCCCCCACTGGCTGTATCCCTTTCAGAAACCAGGAAAAGAGATGCTGGGACAACGACTCCCTTGAGAAATCATTACTGAGGAGGAGGAATTGGGGGAAGGGGGGGTCTGTGTGTCTATCTGATGGACCCTCTCCCTCATCCTGCCAGACTACTAATGAGCCCACAGGAGGCCCATGACACCCAGGGATGTGCCAACCACAAGCAGAGAGGGGCAGACTGAGGGAGAAGGAGGGAGCAGGAGGAAAGAGGTTGCACTAGGGGAGAAGGGGAAAGAGCAGGGCTAGGGAGCTAGAGATGGAAGGAAGAGGAAAAAGGAAGTGCTGGGGCTAGAAAGAGCTGTAAAGAAGGCACTTGAAAGAGCTTAGAAATAACAGATTCAGATATTAACTGCCAACTACTAATTCTTGTGGCATAAACAAAGAAGGGAAGTGAATCAAGAATTAAAGCCACCTTATCAAGTTGTTTTTATTTATTTTATAGTTTTTGCTTTTTATGAAACTCCTCACGGTTCTTTTCTGTGATGAATGACTGACACATTCGGTTGGACGGGAATCCCAATTGCAAATTCTCTGCTGTTTTGGCAAACCAGTTCCCATTATTTAAGTTGTAGATATCCATCACTCTCAACACAATGCATGCCCCATCAGCTGTGAAGTAACCTGTCATTTGGAAGTATAGTCATCCAGACCTCCTTTGACCTGGGACTTTTCAGAAAGGGCACATGAGGACTGGGTGGATTTGATGAAGGGCGTATTGATTTTCTCCTGTGCGGGGTGAGGCTGATTCGCGGGATGGCCGCAGGGCTACCTGTGATGCATAGCTCAGCACTCTGCAGGTGGATTATAGATTGAGCCCCACTGATCACCTGAATGCCCAAGTTTCATAAATACGTGGGCTTTTCCTCAGCATCTCAGCTTATGACATAGAGTCTTAAAGAGAACTGCTGTGCACTACCATTACTTTTAACAGGAAAGCAGCATACAATCCGTCAGAGTTGTACAAAAAGATCATCACCATTTTATTCAGGAAATGAGTGAAACTATTCTTACATTATAAAAGACAAGTGTATGCCCATTGAAAAGCACTAAATGGAATGCTTTCTGTACATGTATCAAACTAAGACATGGAAATATCAATGATATTCAAATGTGTACTTGATAGTTTATTTAATCCCAATGCCTTTCAGTGTAATTTAGTGCAGTTCAGGTGTGATATCTTGATGTCTTCCAGTTTCAACCCTAAAAGCAAGGTGGGTAATAATTTATAATTCACAGTAAACATAATGAAAGGATGCTCAACAGAGTGACTTTATTCATAATTAGTCAAGGTGGTGATAATCAAGGTTGTTAGAGGTCAGCAGCCTAAAGCAGTAACAGAAGCTCAAGCAGACATATAGTGATACCCATCCCACTTGTGTTCCAGGTCAGCTTATGTCACAGAACAGGGCAGGTGGGGTCTGTGCGGAGCTCGGAGGTGAGGGATCTGATTTTAGTATTCTCTCCTGCCAGGGAGTCTGTCCATGCATATTCATCAGCAGAGAAGGTCACGGAGAGAGAACACAAACACCAAGGCCACGGCGCTCCACGGCTCCACGGTGTCACCAGAGATGTGATACTCGGCTGAGTTCACCGGCAGGAGCGGAGCAAGCTCACTCCTGTGCCCAGACCCAAGCTGAGTTAGCCTGCAAGTGATCAAATCACCTGTAGGTGTCAGGTATGGTTAGGCTTAACATCCAAGCAAAGCTTGTACTTCCAGTTCCCACTCTTTTTAGATTGGCCTTAAAATGGTTTTTTAAAAAAGTTATATGACAGCAGAATTTCAATATTTCTTTCCACACTCATGTAGCTTTTTGTCTATTTATAGTTCTTATATATAATTAAATGGTAGGAAATGTCTGTGAAAGATTTACTTGCCTAATAATTCTTTGTTCAAGACACTGTCCCTGTCCTAGACATTACCTGAATAGTTTGATTATGGAGATAAGGGGTGCGTGCAGAGCTAAATGCTGGTTATCAGCAGGGGTGAGGGCAGATGGGAGCATGGCTGACAGGATGTCCTTCTGTACACTGACAGATTGAACCTGACAGTCCCAGAACGCCAGTCTGAGCAGGAGTGCCTGGAGAGACTGAGAGAGGGAGTGACGGATCTTTACAACTTGCCACAAAATTATATTCACTATTATCATCTTGCCCAAAGTCCAAAGCAAGAGACAGAACTTGAAGTTTTTTTTAACATTGTCTCAATGGTCTCACATTCAGTGTCTCAACATATATTGACACATGAAGTTATTAGTGAATAAAGTCATGGTTACATTTCAACCAAAACTAGCTTGATCTGGCCATAAGAACAGAGGGGAACCTGCAGCATTTTTTCCAAATTTGTTCATATGTGATGCAACTCCAGGAACAAAATTGTAAAATTGTTCTCAAAGGTATGAATGCTGAACTTCCGTTAAAGCAGAAAAATTGTTTACAAAGGGTTATCCTTTTTTTAAAGACAGGTTATAAAACCTGGTGTGTTTCCCTGTCAGACTTCTCAAACTAATTGCAAGTGAAAAATGAGTGAACAGGAGAAACAGGCAGACGCCTTTATTCGCAGAGCCACCAGAAGCCTCTCAGTGGTGGAACACAGTGGGCTAGCCTTCTTTCTCTCCGCACGAAACCTCCCTTCTCAGAGGCACTTGCCTCCCGCTCTCTGATAATAAGATGGGTTGCATTTGGTGGTTCTTCCCTGGTAGACAGAAAATTAGCTGCTCTGTAGTCCATGGTATGCAGAGAACACAATGGTGAGTCACAAACCTTGTTGTGTAACATTGTTGATTAATGTAATCTCATGAGCCTTTTTAATGTTTATGTTGTATTAGATATCACTTTTATTAAAATATGTTTATTTCCATCCATCCGTATGGTTTAGCTTTTAGATTTGATATAGGCTATTCAGACAGTGAGAATGGGATAGTGAGAGGCTGATGTGTAAATATGCGTTCCCAGGTTGTGAACCGGTAGCCCATTATGCCCATGGTCTCTGATCCAGATCCACCCCATTCTTACCACTTTTAATTAACCAATCAATGAGTCTATGCTTTTTATGGTGCCATTTACACACAGGTTGTGACAAACAGCCATTTATGGAAAAGTGGAAAATTATATCTCAGCCTCTTAAGAGGAGATCAAACTGAAGACCTTGAAGGGGAGGATACAAAGGAGAAAAACTCAATAAGCAGATATATCAATATGTGATGGTCAGCTCTACAATGATTGTCGGATGGTGCTTATGGAAGCTAAGAATAAGCATTCTGTTCAAGTATCTGATGGAACTGAATATTGCACAAAGTCCTTGAGGCTCTTGAAGCTTAAGAAGCCACCAGAAGGGCAGTCATGTGCAATTTTAGGTAGGGGTATTTTGGTTCCCATGTCTCTGGAAACCAGAACAGTTTTGACAGTCCAAGCTTGGGGACACAGAACAAGTGCATGCTCACAAGAGATAAATGCTGCAGTTTACAACAATCGATCAGTCTTGGGCACTTATAATGTTTTTACTAATGTTCATTGTTGATGGGTGGTGATTGAACTTTGGACTCTGACAGAGCTCTCCCACCTGTGCAGGCTCTGCTCTCTCCGCTGTGCAGGGGGGAAAACCTCACTCGCCGATGCTCATCAGAGAGAAATGAGGCGAGGGAAGGGATGAGAAAGGGACGAATTCATCACGTTAGGAATTGTTGTGCTGGCACTTCCTTTTTTTCTGGCTCCAGGATTTATTACTTTTTGGTGGAATGTTTTTTTCTATGCTGCATTGCAGATAACTAGAGCAATGGGGTTATGAGGAGTGGTAAGACTAGTTTATCATGTTAGCCTAGTTATGTGAAGAGAGGAGGGGGCCCCTGAGGCCAGGCCTGACTCTCACATGCAGCGTCACAGCACTCACACTGCATGCATCATGGGTGCCTGATAAGGCAGGACGAGCGGTGCTACCATCTCATCCAAACATTCAGCCCTAATCATCTGGATGTGTGGGAGGATCTGCATGGAGGGGGAGATGTGATAGTTGTTCTACTTTTACATTTATGACTTCAAGTACCTGAATGCACATAGAGCTAAAGATTTTTTTGTGCTCTACCATACCAATGTCATCAACAGAAATTAACGTAGTAATTTTGGGTTCCATTTCAAAATGCTCTGTGGCTCCACTCCCACGTCCGAAGCATAACATACTCACTTATCTTCCCATATACTTTTCCCATAAAATACCCACATCCATTCCTACACAGTAACTCAAAGGAAAAGAAAAATGATGTACAATATTTATAGATCAAATATTGTATTGTACATAAATAAATATTGTATAAACAGTGTGATCTATTTATATTAACAACTATTATTGTTTAACAATCCTAATGCAAATTTGTTATTACCAATAATTTAGTAGCTGTGTCGTACGCACAACTACTACTAATACTACTGCTTTTAATTGTCATTCTTCTTCCTCTTCTTTTTCTTATCGCACTGAATGAGTAATCAATATTTATTATTATCCTTATCAAGCATTTGTATTTGCCTAATTGGCCATTACCAGACAGGATGCCAGAAACCCTGTGAAATCCTCTGAATAATGGGGAACAGGGCCACATGCTCTGGTGATGGGGAGAGCACGTCTGTGGGCCTGGCAAGCGTCCGGGCCATTGAGAAAGTCACACAGCGAAGAGAGAGCAGGCTGTTTCCCCGCTGAAGCAGCACTGGGCAGGGCCGGCCTGTGACATTTCCCTGACATTTGTTGACATTTCTGTACACATGTAAACAAGAGAAATTATAACTTGATAAAAAAGAAAAATGGTTTTGATGCACAAATGTCAGCTGGAGGGAACATCTGTCATGTTGGGGGTTACAGAGGTCAAGAGGTAGGTGGGGTCTTATGACATAGATGTCTCAGTCTGCACTGAACTTGTGGTACTAAACTGAAAATGCCCTAATGCTCTGAAATGCCCCAAAATGATCTCTTCTTTCTTGAATGAAGGTAAGGAATAGTTAAAACAGTCGTGACAATCCAACACAGGGATTACTGCAGGAGAACATCATTTCTATAGACAATGCTTCTTTATGCTAGATCTTCTCTGACCCAGTTATCCTCCCTCATCCTGTTTTCTGTTTAAAATCAATGTTAGCCCACAAAATCATTTATTGATAAAGAGTAAAGGGAGGTGGATATAACATACAGCCAATTTAAGTTCTCTCATACACCAGACAATCCACATAGCTATTTGCATTTGGAGTACTGCTCTTATTATGAGTTTGTACAATACTTGTAATTCTTTATCAACTCTCTCAGATTTACATCAGAATATGCTTTATTTGCATCATAAGAGAACTTGTGTTGAAGATATAATCAAGAAACACCCCCCTCCCACACACACTCTCCTTCAAAACCGGAGTTGAAGTTTCCTTTCTTTGTCTCTCTGTCACACACACAAACAGACTTTCTGCCTTCACTGTGAAATCCCCCAGAAAAACCTCTCAGCTTAGAGGATTTTTCATCAACTCAAGTTTCTGCAGTGGCATAACACTGGGCAGGGTTGACTATGACATTTCACTGGTAATGTATGTGTTAATATCATTTTGGTGTAATTTGACGACTTACAGTAAGTGTTGTATTTTACTGTTGCTTTCAAAAGAAATAGACACTGTAAATAATGTATGCTGCATTTTCACTCAACATATGAATGTAAATATGCTAACGGGTATCTCCTAATTTGCAATGATTTTTTAAGGGTTTACGTGCATGTCAAAATTTAGGTGGTCTTTCTCTGTAATCATGTCAGGACAGCATTTGTCTCCTCTATTCCCCGCTGTGTCCCTGTCTGCCCTTTGGATGCTGAATGGGTCATATTTCTCACAGTGGTAACAAGGCAGGAAACAGCACATTTGCACATGCATCTTCTCACTGTAGATCCTTGCTTTGTAGTTATTTTATTGTATATAGCCTAAGAATATGAGGTTTGAACTGGAGTACCTAGACAAAGAATTCTGAGCGTCTGAGCCTTTACTGTAGATAGGATTATCAAAATGCATGCTGTGTATAAGTCATGTTTTAGTGAATGGGATAGGACTGAATAAATGGTAGAATATTTACTCCTCTTTCCACCTCTCATTTGTTGGGCGGTTTGACACATTCACACACACACACACACACACACACACACACACACACACACACACACACACACACATACACACACCTTGCAAAAGGTCAAAGCTGAGGTTTTTACCGTTTGTACCTATTATTGAAAATGCATACTGTAACTATTCCCTTATCAAAGAACATAAGAATACATATGGATTAGAACAGGCTATTCAACCCTGCTCATTGTTATCCTACAGCCTAACTAGTAATTATTTACATTAACTGCCCCCTCATAACACATTCATAATGCAGTCATAATGCATTCATAAGCAATCCATATGATTACATGGAACCTTCATAAAGCATACATAATGCAAACCATGAACACTACATAGCAGCTTCAAAATGTATTTATAATGAAACTTCATATTGTTCACACAGTTTGATTGGTTCACACATTTTGAGTGTGAGAAACGGAACTAGTGGCTTGGTAGAGCACGTCTGTATCTCTGGTGTTACAAGACCAGCAGTCAAGACAGTGAATATCAATAATGTACAGGTTGTAATTTTTTTTTGTTTCCAATTGTTGAAATTAGGAAAAATTGCCCTGAGCACAGAATAGAGGGGTTGGGGAGCTGAAAAAAATATTTGGACAGTATAATTTTGTGCTTTTCCTCAGTATTGTTGTAAACAGTGCTTCTCAGATTCTTGGCAAGTGCTGAGAAGTGGTGCTATCCACAACTTCCTGTCAGTTTAATGAGCTGTGAATGTATCATCAGAGGATAGCCAATGGACTGGAAGCAAAGTGCAAAATAATATGGCAAATCCCTTTTCCAGAACAAGCATGCCATTCTATGAATCAAATTACCTCTAGTCAAGCATGACACTTCAAAAATTGTTAACCCCAGTAGAGACTCTTTGTTTATTATGGGCACTGGTGATGGTAAAATGAGGCCTCATTAACATGAAAACAGACATAACTACCTACAGTATCACAACCACTGTGTTTTGCCGTAAACACACACAATTTTAATTGGTTCAAAGAAATCAATGATTGAAAGTTCTTTATAGCTCCGTCCACCATGGGATTCATGACACTATGTTCACCCATCACTAAAGGGTGCATCTGCAGCAACAGGTCTATGTGATAAAGAAACAGTGTAACCATATTTTTTTCCTATCCTTCAGTCACGTAACTGGATTCCTGGATTTCAGTTCTTTTTAACTTCCACATAATTTTGCTTCGCAACCGCGCAATATTTCAGTGTTCAAAGGGAACACCAGACCAAAAAAAAATCTCTGTGCAGGGGGAAACTATTGGAAAGGGAGGGGAAGAGGAATGGCTGTGACAAACAGGCTATTTTTTTCATGTTTTTCTTGCTTGATTCAGACAGACAACTCTATTTGTCAGAAAGGATCACACGATAATCTGAAGAGCTGCATAACACCAGCATTTTATCTACAAGGCAAAGTCACATCAGCTTTTATTCCCTCCTGTGCTCTCCTGATCTATGGGCAGATTCTGCAGCTGTTGCGACAGTTGTCAATAACCAAGTAAAATTGTTCATCAGTGCATCACAAACCATTGTTCAGTTTGACCTTTTGATGTGACCTGAAATGCATTTTCGGGGCAGTAGGGTCAGAGTGAAAATGAACGATTTGAATATTGAATGAGAGGCACTGCCTCTTTAACAGAACATCTGTCTCCCTCTTTGGAAACCTCTTCTGCCCCCCTCTCCTCATTGCTTTCTGATCTGCTTCCAATTTACATTCCTGCCTGGTGATTTTTATCGACGCACTTTGATGAGAGCGAGCAATTTATGTGGAGGCAGCCCCACGCTCTGGACTGCAGAGTCACGCGAGCTCACTGGGGAGGGCCCAAAGTCCAGCGCATCCAGCAAAAGGCACACAGAGAGAAAAAGACTGGCAGAGAGAAGGCAAGTAGGCAAAAATAGGACTGAAAGCCATTTTTGAATAGTGAAAACCCAGTGCGCTGTCTCCTCACTCAGAGAGAGAGCACAAAGCAAAGGAAAAGAAAGACTGTGAACAAAAAATTGATGTTTTAAAGAATAAAGAATCACAGAATTTCTTAGAGAGGCCATACCCTTGCTGAAATCATTTTCAATGCAAGCTCCAAAAATCATTTTGTTAGATGGAACATGACCTAGGCAGTCAAATTTAATAAGCACATCTGAATTGCTGCTGTCCAGCAGATGCTATTGCTACTTCACCTGCTGCCAGAACAATGACAAGAGACCAAAAAAAAAAGATTCCCCAACCTTTTTACCTCAGACACGAATTGTGGTCATTCAAGACACAAAGGGTGAGGAGAGAAAGTGATAGAGAGGAGGAGCAGGGATGGAAAAGAGTGTCTCTGAGTCATTAATTCCTCTCAGGACTCCATTAGCTGGGGAAGCCTACAGGGTCCCAGGGGTCTGCTGGTGTCCCATCATCCCTCACCCCGAGCCACTGGTCAATCACTTCCACCAGGCACTGGAATTCATCACCTGATTGTCCTGTGCTGAGGGGCCTCTTTTAAAACACACAGTGATTTTAATCATCGTTAAACTAAATCTAATGCCATGACAAATGTAGAGGCCTTATTCTATATGTCTTATTGATAGTATTAATTTCAAAGAATAAAAGATTTCTGAGATGGAATGTAGTCATCTATGGTGATAAGGTTGGGAGGGGGTAAACTATTTTTGTAGCACTGTCAACTCACCCGGTACCAAGCATGACAAACATTATAGTAGAAAGAGGTTGCAAAAGTGCAAAAGGTTTTGTTAAGGTAACATCAGGTAACAAGTGGTTAGGGAACTGTTCTCATACCCTACAGGTTTCACCTTCATCATAGTGCTCTGTTGATGTCTGTCTTTCTGTCCATCTGTAATTTTTTGTATGCCATGCAAACCAATTAGCATATACTTTTTTAATTGAAAAATTGATTGTAATGAACATAATCTGGTAAATGAATCACATTGGTTTTGGTCAGGTTTGCATGGTACACCACCTTGCACCACCTAATTGATTCACAAAAGGATTAGCCTGACCGTTTATGGAGTGGTGGTAAAAGGCTGCCTATCGTCTTACTCCCACCACATTAGGCTGGTCGGTGGTGCTTGTGTTTCCTTTAGAGGTTACCTGAGTGCTGCTGTTTGGGCTGAAAGCCTCATCAGTATACCTTTGATGTGGTTTCTGATAACAGTTTGGTTCCTGGCTTAAATCGATTTAAAAGTCTCCTCATTTAATGTTTGGCAGTGCCTCTGCCTGGCTGAGCCTCTGAGAGGAAAGATGCAATCCAGTCTAGAGCCTCATTCCTCTTCTACACGCTGTTCTCTATTGCCACAGGGTGCCCTCTTCTCTCTACATCCACTGAGACTTAATACACCCCTCCCTGCAACTCTATTCATAGGAGTTATGTCTATCTTGTATCCTCAGTCTTTTTCATAGCTACTGTTCATTGCACTTAGGAGACCTGCTGTTTTGTTCTGTCTTCAGAGGAACCTTCCTCTTAAGGTTACAAATAAAGGTTTATTGACCATGTCTGCTGTGGTTTTGAAAAATCTCTCCTCTGAACATCTCTACTTAGCTTTAGAATACAGTATACATCATTTACATCCAACTCTAGGCCTGGAGAGCCACAGTATACTTTGTTTTTTTGTGTGATTCTGTATTCAAGTGATTAATTCAGTTCATTCATTGACAAAAGTGCCCACACACCTTGTACCCACCAGTCAGATTGCTAGTGGATTGAAGGAAATTCCACAAAACTTGCAGACATTGGGGTCTTACCAGACTTCAATTTGACAACCTTGTATAAAATTGTAATTTCTCCATAAAAACTATTTGATGAGCAAAAATCAATCGAAAATGCAAAAATGGAAAATTTCAAGCTGAGGTCATACAACCTGGCAACAAACCTGCATAAACATAAATAAATGTAAATACAGTATGGAAAAAAGTATATGTAGTATGTAGTAATAATTTAATAATGTAATTCTGGAGGCAGGCCAAATACAATAGAAAATGTAACTTTTTTATTTTGGGTAACTTTTTGTATTATCAAAACATCAAAGGGTTTCTTTGGAAGTATAGGAGTGAGTCAAGCTCACTGGGACATACTCTTTCTTCTCTTTTTTATTGTTTAGCTGTCTTCCTGTCTTATTCTTTCTATTTCCTGCGGCCCATCAGGAGATGTAAAGATGTCATTGGGGGTGGAGGTTGTGGTGGTGGGGGGGTAGATGTGTCACAGCCTTTTTCTCTCATTTGGAAAGCAGCAGCTGTGCCTCGTTGCAGGCCAGTGTTCTCCTCATCAAGGAGATGGAGGGAGAGAGACAGGGTTCAAGAGGGCAGCTCCAAGGTTACCGCTACCTGTGACAATGTCTCCATCAAGCTCCTCCATTCTCCCAGCACTCCCCGCTTCACAGCCCAACCCACAGAATGAAATGTGTCAATGCTCATTGTTATTTTTGTCCAGTCAGAACTGCTGTTTTGTGGACAGGTCATTTTGGTGCAGTTGTCTCAGAGGGAATTCTGTTCACCAAATTAGGTTTGGATTACTGAATGAGATTTATGCTGTTACATTGCATTGGAAGTAAGTGGGTTTATCTGCATTAATGCTCATAGTCACTGTTATTGTTTCCTCAAGGTACTCCAGCCTTGCCCAGAGACAATACTATAAATATCTTACATGCAAAGAGTTTATTTACCATTAACTTCACTGTCTATATTTACAAAACTTAAACTTATTACTGGGACACTGTGTCACAGTGGACAATTTGCACAAGGGAAAGATGAAAGTCCTTCAGGTTATTTTACATATTTTTTATTGCATCCTCCATGTTTTGTACTTGCCCAAGCATTGCTTCCCCCATTCTCTTGTAAGATGATTTAAGTATGTTGTATAAACTGCAGTCACTTATGTTAAATAATTAGCTAATTCTTGTCTTAATCTGGAAGAAAAAAAGAAGAACAGAAAGAAAGAGAGAGGGAGAGAATGATAAAAAGAGAGCGAGTTGTAATTAATGAGCACGCTACCTCATCTGTGCCAAAGGAACCTGATAATAAGGCAATATTAATAACATTGCTTCTTGGACTCAGAAATGCATTACGCTTCATTAGAGAACATGCCATTAGGCAAATGACAAGGATCACAGGCACAGAGGATATTACTTTTAATCAATTGTACATTTCAGAAATTTTTGGCCCCCTTTTACATCAGTATAATCACTCCTGCCCTGTCACCTTTGTCCGAGGCTGTGTCCTCTATGCACATTTGGGCAGAGATATTTTCATGGCCTCTACTGGAAAATGCACAGTGCAAATTCCATAGTCAATTCAGTGTGATGTTGATAGATATGCATCACCATCTCCGTACATTTCAGCTTGAGTTTCAGTACTTGAATTCATACTACCTCTCAGAGCGTACCAAGTCTCCAGATACAGGAAAAAGGCAATGGGAGTGTCATGGAATTTCATTTCCTGGGTTATACAAGCTGGATCGGGTTGGTGAGGCAGATCATGAGGTCACTTGACCTTGGAGAGATGCTCAGTAAACCAAAGAGGCTAAACAGAACAGGGTCAAACATCATCGAAACGCCACGGCAGTGATCAGAGCCCTTTATCTAATCGGATATAACTGTTTGAATGTTGATGGTTAATATTCATTCTGCATTGCATAACAGTGTTTTGAAGAAAACTGAAGACTGTCCCTCTGTTATTGGTGAAGGCTTTTCCCTTTCAGTCACATGGTGCTTCCCACTAGAGCACACATGCACATGCTTGTCATTGATTGTTTCATTGGTAAATTGATTAAAGTTAACCATAATCTCCTGAGCTTACTATCCACTGCCAGCAAGAGCATGTGCAGTGAAGTAGATTGCTTTTTGACGCATGGATTTTCCAGCCCAACTACAGCAGAAGCTGCATTGCATCTCTTTGGTACGTTGCTGAGATAAGTCATGGGGCCCCAGGGCCCCTGAGTTGGGGCCAGCATG
Organism: Albula goreensis; assembly: GCA_022829145.1. Taxonomy (NCBI): domain Eukaryota; kingdom Metazoa; phylum Chordata; class Actinopteri; order Albuliformes; family Albulidae; genus Albula; species Albula goreensis. Next base: position 22,452,293 of record CM040748.1, read on the forward strand.
TCTGCTCCAGGCCCTGGGGATGAATGGAGTGTCCTGGGGAGAAGCGCTCACAGAGACCTGGCAGGAAGACAGAGAGCATAGCGACTCCCCTGCGTTGGAGGAAACTCAAAGCAGAGGATGAAAGAAAAACGCTCAAAGGCTCCAATTCACTTCCTTCTTTCTTTCTCTTTCCTTACTTTCATTTTCTCTTTCTTGTAAAACCACATTTTCTCTTTTAGGTCTACTAATTTGCAGTTGACACATATGAGGTGCAATCCTGCCTTAGAGGTCAGCGGTCATGCCTAAGGGCTTGCGTCCTCAGTATGTCAAATGGGGTCATTTGTTTAGTTGGGAAATGAGCTAGCAGTGGCCCAGCAGCCTGGTTTGTGCCAGCTGTGAGGAATGGCCATTCCCCTCAGTACACCAGCAGCAGTGCGACAGGGCAGTTTCTCAGACCACACTTTACCTGTGCAAAGCAGCTCTGCACTGCTTTGGCCCTCATCACCTCCAGGAATAGGCAGCCAGCCAGGGAGAGGATGAGATGAGGAATTTGAAAGGGAATTTGAAGCACTGCCCGAGGTGGGCAGAGGTGTTGGGAACAATCTTTTATTACAGAGATGATCAATAAGAAAACATAGCAACTGCTCTCCAAAAATCAGGGTTGAATCCAGGGTTATTTGACTATGTGTATGTGTGTGTTTACTGTACATACAAAGATCCCTGACAGGATAGATTCTTAATGGCTTAATCAATGGGGTACAGAGACTTAAAAACACAGTCTCCGGTCAGTTGATCAATCAGTTAATTGCCTCGGTAATTCAGAATTCAATGAAAGAGCTTTGGGAGTGTATCAAGGCTTAATGCAGCACTGGCTCATGCATATTATCTCCACAGACCCTTTGTGTTGCCCTGTGCTTTATTGAAACACCCCAATCCCATTAGGCCTGATGGTATCTACAGCAGGAGAGCAATGAATCCGAGTGCAGAGCCCAGTATCTACAGTCCTTTGATGAAAAGTGTCATATTTTAAACATAGCTCATAAGACCATGAACAGCAGCCAGTCAGTATGGCTGTGTCACCATCAGTGGAAGCATGGTTGCTTCCTCTTTCCTCTGTGCTCCTGCAGCATGATGTTTGTCCTCAGTTCCAGAATGAAAGAGTAATTGGTAAGTTCTGTTATCTCACAGCATCATTTCTGCCTTGTCCTAGAAAGATAATAGGCCTTTAAACAGATCCTTAATTCAAACTGTGATCATGTTAGCAAAGTGAGCATATTTTTCTCCAAACAGATATCATTTATTTTTGTTTAACCTGTACCTCATTTTACCTTTCATCTGAGTTTGGTATGAGAGCTGTGAAGAATGTAATATTTAACACAGAAGCATGATAACTGAATGTTAACCTTTGGGTGAAAAAACTGTAATTATGGACAATTTTCTGTCGCACAGCTGGAGTTCTTTCCAATATTATTTCACAGACATATTTCCTTACTGAAATTATCATGAGGCTGCAAACCACTTGATGGCACAAGATTGACCACGCATTTTTTGTTGAACATTCTCTGCAGACTTAATCTTCCAGTCAGAAAGTTTCTACGTTTCAGCAATTACATGTTACAGTAATTCAAAACTTCACCCTGAAACATATTTTCTCTTCACAAAACTCCACTGGCCCAATGCATGACATCAGTTATATTTTAATGTAAAATGATATCATTTTCCCATGCATAAATACAGCATACTCATGGGTTTTTTCACTCTACCAGTAACTATGAACACTAAATGTGTAGGTTATAATTCAGTGAGTATTTATATAACAATCTTGTTTTATTTTCATAAAGAGCTACTTGGATTCTCAAATTCTTTAAAATGACCAAATCCTTACATCTTAAATCTAAAATAAGAACTTCTTGTCATCATCACCTCAGCCTCTCTTTGCTCTATATTAGTGATAGGCAACTGAGGTATCATTACACCAAAAATGGGTTCAGCTACAAATAGTAATTGATTACTTATTTGTTACAACCAATCAAAAGACTGACTATTCTGACAAAACAAAATGATTGGTTCAAATCAGTGAAGTGAAGGGTAACATTGTACATTCACATAAATTGGTAATAATGTACCTCATTCTCACATACATTCTACTCTGCAGGTGTCAGTTTAACAATGTCTGTGAGATGAACTACTTTTACCTCATTGGCTTCAACAACGTTCTTCTAAGTGGACATATTTTTTTAATAAATATCAGAAATGTATTACCATTGACTAAATGCCATTCTGCTGAAAAATAATTAAGTACATCTGTCATGCTGGTATTGTCATAATGGACAACAGATGTTAAAGATAGATGTTTTAAACAGATTAAAGTTTTCTCGTTATCCTCTTAACCTATAAAAACCAATGGGCTCTTTGATTGATGTTTAGAATAAATGACTAATTACCATATATGTGCTGTGACTTAATGTAGCAACAACATTGTTAAAAAGGAACTGGATTCCCTCATCAGCCAATTTATGAGCCATGTTCTATGATTGACCACTGTGGTATGAAAACTCATTTTAAAAATACCATACCTGTGTATGTGTTTGCATGTATCTCTAATATATTATGTTAACTGTATTTATACAGCACAATAGAACCACAGCCTCAGTCTGTGGCAAAAGGGACCTTGTTTTTCACTACCCAGTTCAAATAAGGTTGTGTATTTTTTGTACAAAGTGGTACCTTCAGTTTGAGGTCATTAGTATATGCCTGAGGGTATTGAGTATTGGTTATTTCTTTTAGAAAAAACACAATATTTTTAAAGAAATTATTCACACTAAAAGCTCTGTCAATCATCTTTAAGTGGTAGCCATGGGAGAATTCCATAGGCACAATTATGTGTAAAAAGGAGACAGAATGTGAATCTTATGAAGTGATCACAGAGCACATCAGAGGAGTTGCAACGCCCTGGTTTTACAGACAGTGGCGCACTGCAACACACAGCACTACTTAACCACACCACAGTAAATTATTGATTTTCCCATGTACTTGCATGGTGCACTTACAAGTGTAGCCAGCAAAGCTGTGCTAACTTTATAATGAACATTATCTAACTGATGTAAATCAGCAACATACATATTCTTACAGAATACTATAAACAAAACGTGTATCAAAAATGAAAAAAAAAAAAAAAGTAAATAGGGTATGTATTTACAAGACGAAGTTGAGAACCAGTGTTCACATTCAAGAGCAAGGTGGGGCTGACAGTCATACTGATCTAACACAGAGAAATTCTAAATAAAACAAGTTTTAAATATAAAATATCCCATATTGACCTTCAGATGTCATCCAATAACAGCCCACCTCACTTGTATGACCCCCGTGTCCAACACGTATGATCACGTGTCCAACATTTGCTCTAATCAAGAGGTTGCATGTTTTTTTCTTGCTGTCTATATCTCCTGAAACAAGATATGCACATTACTTTTTTTTTTTAGTGTTCTCCGGGAACAGTCTGCTTTGACAGTTAATGAAATCCCTTGCTATATTTTCACTTTTCAACTGATTTTTGGGCACCAATTTGCCTTCAACAGCATGGTCCTGTTAAGGCCCTTTTTCAGTCCTCACAAACTAAGATCAATAATCTCTAGTTAGTCTCAGAGTTCCATAAACTGGGTCACTTGAATGGTGCAATACTGGGCAATAATAAATTGCCTCAATGCATTTCATTGAACATGTATACATGTGTGCTTTCCAATGTTATTTTCACTGAGCAGCTGTCCCCAATGCAAATAGTTTGGTTAATCAAATTCCCTGTCCAAAAAATTAATGTCTGATTATTCTACTGCCTATATTGAACATTCTGCCCTTGTGTGATACTACTAGTTGTGTCTTTATTTGACATTTTATTTCCAATTTCCAACCAAAGAGGAACAGAAAGTCCAGCACTCCTCACTCCTGGTCCTGGAGAGCTTTGGGGTTTTCACCAACAAAAATCAGCATACATGAGTCTCCAGGACCTAGAGTAAGCACTACTGAGCAAGACCAACCTAGACAAAACTAAATGCTTGTGTGAAATAACAGACCCTGTTTTCAATATGAGCAAAATACAAATGATTTTTTCATACCAAGATTCAAGTTTTTTTTTTACATTTTTGTATATGCTATACCTTGATTTGAAAGTATTAACGGAAAAATAAATATAGCATTAATAATCAACATGAAGCGCACCTGTGACTCTACTATGAACAATTGTGGGTACCTTGCATGTCATCATTGGCGCCTGATTTTCATTTTTTTCAAGGTTAATTTATTAAAGGCATCCCAAAGGTAAGGCTTTACCTGTACATTACGTACCACGCACACTCTAAGGAAGACAGATTTAAAAATACTTCATATGTCAAACCTTTAATGATAGACATGAAATAAAAATACATTTCTGTTTGATTCATTGTTCTACAGAGTGCAATGGTCGCTACAGTGCCTTGGACTTAGGTTTAGTTTGGAAGAGCATGTTCTCAGTGATATCCTTGCTGGGCTTGATTACATTGTCAAACTCACCTCATGCAAATTGAAATTTTTGGTACCCATGGTCAGCAGCAACCTCCCTGTAGCCACTCTGCAACAGTTTTGCAGTCCATAAAAACAGTACAATTCTGACACTGTCCATAAATATGAAAAAAAAAAACTGATGTCTATAGACATGTATCATTATTATTATTGTTTTAAGCTCTAATGGTCCCATCAATAAAAACTACATTTATGATAGGTAACTCCACACAGAGCTGAAGAGTTATGGTTGATAGGACAAAGTAGGCATTTAAAAAACTGTAGGAAAAATGTTGCTTTTTTAAAATAAGATGGTAAATAGATGACACCTTGAAGTTAGCACCAAACAGAAGGAAAAACAAGACCTTCCTGTGCATTCATATTCACGCATGTTGCAATAACCTGCACTATAAATCCACATACACTTTGCATAGACACTGTGGATTGGAAAGGTGTCTCATCATTAATTAGGTGAATTGCAGCATTGGAGCAAAAGGATAGCACCCTCTACAAGTCAAGTGAAATATGATCTGTGATGTAAGTGTTAATTAGCAATCATTAATGCAATGCAAATCAACTCAATCAGATGTTTTCTCAAACTTGTCAGCTCATGTTACACAGAAATATTAACACAAAGACCACCCAGACAGAAAAAATAATTGGTAACAAATAAGATCTTATAATACAACATCACAACCTTGGTCAAACAGCACTGAAATTATTTTTGCCATTGTAGACTTGTATTTGCTCCTTATGCAGGTTTTTGGCTGTATCTTTGTGAAGTGCCCTGTGAAACTAGTTTTGTAAAGAATGCAACATAAATGCCTATTGAAGAATGTATTGATTGACTGACAGTCATACTATGTGACAAAGCTCAGAAACTAGCTGTATGTATCATACAGGGAGCATTTATTACTTCATTGTTTTCACATAAGCAAACAATGAATTGTCTTTTAATATTAGTTTAAATATGGATTTAAAATTGACCTAGTAAATTCAGCGAACATGGGAAAAATTGCTTATGTTACTTCTTTACGTGACACCATTTGGATCACATTCAGTTTTGCTGATATATTCCATCTTACGTGAGCAGTTGATAAGCTAACATTATGTTTTCACTTACAATGCATTTATTCAAGTATCAATGTATTACTGTTCACATGCACTTCACACCGAACCAAATAGTTAACGCGCTCATAAAGATAGCTATTGGCGGGAAAGAGCAGGGTGCTCCCAGCGGCGGGTCTTATCTATGAACTAGGCAGGCAGGTTTTCAACCCCAGAGAAGTTGTTTCTACCACATCTTTTATCCTTCCCATATGATTAATGCAGGCCCTTCAGAGAGAAACAACTTCCCCTAGTGGCCACTTTCCTTGATTTCAAGCAACCGTTATGCTTAAAATGTACAGCACAGGTCCTGAAGAGTAGGCTGTACATCGCTAAGGCGATATGGGTGATGCATGTCGCGAGGGAATCCCAAAGTTATATCCTGGTCGGTCAGTCCGACTCAAGCCTTTCCGTTTTACTCCTCAAGGTGACGTGTTTTCTCAGCTTTCTCTTCGTCTCAATGGTGGACCACATATCAACTGTATTGTCAACAAACGGTGACCGGTCTCATTCCTTTTTCTCTTCTCTTTAGGCTCCCTCTTTGAGCTGGTTGCGAATTATCAGTACTTTGAAACATCCGGAGATATTCAGATCCATGTGCTCAGAAACAATATAGCTGCCTTAAACAATGGTAATAAACTTAAACTGCTAGCTATCATCTCTGTTTTAAACATGTTTCTTATGGTCACAGTTTATAGACAAATGCTTACTGTAACCTATAGCCTAATACATTTGATATTTTGTCAGTCATATGCACGTTTAGTAACTTTTAAACATTTCGAAACTGCATGCATTTGTATTTGATAACTTTTTGTATCTGATTGTATAGTGTTACAAATACGGGGATGACTTCAAGATTAATGTAGTGTTCAAACGGATTAATTACATTTTATATTTTGATATTTCCCCTGTAAAGTAAATGCTTAGGACGTCTATTTTTAACCAAGGGTTTCAACTAACCACCATAATATCGATTAGCACATAAATTCTAATTAAAAGCAGGGGATTCGAAACGAACAGTATCGCTTTTTGGACAGTTACACTAATTTAATGTGTTGGTCTCGCTCTTTGTGAATGCTCGATAGTAAAGATACAAGTTTGAGTAGCCTACAGTCCTACTTGTTCTCGTAATGTTCAGCAAAAGTAACAATGAGTGCGCCAATCGATAATATTGAGAAAAAATACTTCTTGTATGTCATTATACGGTCATTATACGAACGAGACTAAGAAGGGCTTTGGGAACAGAGTCTATGTTGAGAAAACCGTGAAAAAGGTTTGTGTTCTTATTACAGAATATGCGTCAGTTTAATATTACGAAGTACACATAGAGCAAATATATTGCCTAAAATGAAATAACGCGCGTATTTGTAATTTATGTTTAACTGAAATGTTAGCACCCAATTTAACATCATTAAACCATTTAGTTGATCTAATTTTGAGTGTACTTTGCCATAGCCACTGATGATAAAACGGCTGTTATAGCCTAGATTTGTCGGGTGAATAACTACTCGTTGAATCAAAGTGAAAGGCGAATTTGTTGTTTTTATTCCTGAGGAATCAAGTACGACTGAAGGAAAGCGAACCTCTGAAATCAACTCTGAAAACGATTTAAACGCATATTGATGTTGCAGTTGTCATGTGTATGCTACTTGTGGAGTCTTTTCTTTACCTTAAAAAACATTATCCTATAATAAATAATTGGTCCAATGGTCAAGTTGATTCGTTCCTTCCTAGCTTTTCATTGGCTGATAGTTGACAATAAGATTCCAGCTGTTTGCTCCCCCCACCCCCACCCCCCATGTGCAACTGCAACTGACGTGTTCTTCGGCCAATTTAAAGCCTAAATGAGGGTTGGCTCGTTTCTGGTTGGTGGAGGGTCGGGTAAGGAGGTGGGGGTATGAAGTTGAATCCGTATCCAGCTGTGAAGCCGTTCGGATGAGGGGATTCGTGTTAGACAGCTTCGCAGACTAAAGGGGTCTGGAAAGACTTTTGTATTTTCGCAATAATGGGAAAGATTTAAACCGGTACATCACAGTAGTATTCATTCGCATGCACCAGAATATAGCTGGACCTGTGGTACGTGCAAACCAAAGTGCCACAAGCTGCTTATCTGATACCGACCTAACGATTAGTATCTAAACAATTATTAGTTTCATTGATAGGTAAGGTACGTTTAGACTTGCAGCCCTGGTGTTGAAAGAGACGCCGAAATTGGATATTTAAGACGAATGGCAAAGAAGAAAACCTAACCGCGACTTATTTTAAATATTTATTTATATTTAAGTGTATTTTTGTTGTTGTTGCTTAAAGTGCAACAGAAGAGGAGTGGAGAAAACGCTTTCGTTGGGGGTTCAGCCGCAACCGTCGGATTTTTGGATGCTTTGAGCTTTGGCAATTTGAGATACTTATAAACATGCGAAGGAAGAGTCCGTGACAGCCAGAGGCTCTAGACCATGCCTGAAGCGCGATGCCTGTAAACCTGCCTCTGCTGTAACACTGCCACCTGGAAACCCACCCCTCGCTCCCGACTTTCTCTGTTCTTTCCACTCATTTCGGGCGGCAGTTTGCCACGAGCATTGATCATGCGATGACTGAGCTCGATTTGGGCATATCTACATTGGTACTACCAGGTAATAAACAAGTTTGTACACTGAATTTATCGCCATCATGGTTGTATGATTATGAAAACAATACTGCTTCTGTTGTTTTTGAAACACAGATTGCCATAGTGAAGTTTGTTAAAATAACACCAAACGTGAACTGATAATAACAGCGTTTATGATATCTTGAATTACGAAGCAATGGGAAACATAGGCTATAAGAAATAACTATGCGATGTCATCCTGAAGCCCGAAAATGTTCAAAAACAAAAAAAAAACGTCAATGCGTTGCCTTTCTAGACGTCTTGGTCTTGATTAATAATTAATGATGAGGACTAGTTTTTGATCCATGAAGCCGAATTGCCTTAACGTGTCTTACGCGTTTGAGTGGTCCAGATAATAAATTGGCCAAATTAATCGAACTAATGAAAGACAGTATGCACATATATTACTGTCTTTTAAAAAATACTGTTATATGTTCAATTTTGTGTATTAAAGGAATGCCCTGCTTTCCTAGTTTCAAAAATATGCTCAATATAAATTAACGAAAAACTGCTACTCTCCCTCCTTCTTCCCCTTTTCCAGGATCACAGAAGGCGTATAGGATATACTAAAAAAAAATAAAATATTTTATTGATTAAATGATTAAGGAAATTGGTACAGCATCACAATGTTTTAAAGCCATATTAGGATCATAAGCCAATATCATAATATCATATTAGGATCAGCGTGCATAATGAACTGAGACATTCTGCAAACACTTGCTGTCTGGGCTAAACTTTGACTGCCCAGAGAAATCGATAACATGTATAAGCATTGTTGGTAAAACAATCAAATGTCAACACGTGTTTCATTTTTTAAAAATATTTCTTCTAGGGGGTGAATGATGGCCGAAGATGGGGGAAATCCGTCTGAGGACCAAAGGGTGAGGGAGGCAGAGGGCAGGTCGTCCCTCCCCAGGACCTTCATCCGACTTAACGACCTGTCCGGTGGCGGAGAGCGCAGCGAGGTGGAGACCCCTGGATCCGGGGCTAAGGAGAGCGGAGCCGCAGCGGATGAAGCTTCGACTAGCGGTGGACAAGCTTTACCCTACCCGTCCTTGGCACCGGTAGTGTTTTTCTACCTGAAGCAAACCACCCGGCCGCGGAGTTGGTGTCTGAAAATGGTCTGCAACCCATATCCTTTGAATAAAAATGTTCATTCCCTCATTGGAACCAAATTGCGCACCCTCTTACGCACACCTGAAAAGGTAGGAGAAAAGTTATTTTTTCTCTCGTTTTACATTCACCCTCGTAAATTACGGCTCTGCTCACCACTAGAGACTGAATATGAGTACATATAGAGGTACTATCGGATATTTTGTCCAACAGGGTGTCGTAATGTATCAGACAAGTTCAAATGCTTCCAATAAGAACACCTTCTCAGCGCAGCTTAGTCTGATTATTTTCAAATCAATCTATTCAATAACTATAAAACACATTGACCTTCTATATATCAGTAGGCCTATTTACAGTGATCACGCCTGAGGCATATTAGCACAATCTGTAGTAATTAAACCTTTTGCAAATTGTGACGTCTCTCTGATTTTAACTGCAGCTAGTGTTTAAGCGACTTCTTATTATGGTGTCAATTGTCATTTCTCTGTCACCGTCCATCAGTGACTGAACAGCAGGTAAACGAACAAAAGTCATTGAGTATAAGGTGAGACGAGTGACACAAGAAATACAACTTTTCAGGTTGATCTCACGGTCCTAATTGGGCAGGTTAATCTCACGGTATGGACATTTACCTTGAGAAAGCTTTTAAACCACGTTAAGTACGACAAAACCAAAACATCATATGTATATAATTTAATAATTAAAAACTATGTTAAATGCTTTTTAAATTTACATGAAATTAGCCAGGTTTGATTTGAAACTATAGATGTGGATCTTAACATTTACGCATTAAATGGAATTGTATGTGTCGTTTAAACACATAATAAAAACAAAAGCGACTTTTTTATGACTTTTCAAACCAGTCATACGTTCTGGCATATAACTGGAAAACTGTTTATTCTGGCCTAGTTCATCTAAATCTAACAGTCAAATGTGGATACAAACGTAGTAGGTAGCCTACTGTAAATATTTTTCCACTTATTGCCAGTTTCAACACCAGCTGTCATAGGTCCTGTTATTTAAATGAAAATAGTTGAGTTTCCCCTTGATGAAATTCAGAATGATTATTCTCACAATGTTTTGGATTGAAATGAAAGATGGAAATTGAGCTTTCTACAAATTAAATAGCGTATTTAAATTGATGAAGATATTATGAAGGCTGAATATAAATGCGAAAACTTCAATGCCATTAAGTTTATTTACTATTGCTTCTCAATTATTTTATACTTTATAAATTGCACATCTTGATGATCAATCCATGTTACTGTGCCAAATTATCAGTCAAATGTAATGCCATTTCGACAGTGAAACAGGTCAGGAGTGGAAGCGCAGTGGCTTGTCACCCGCGTGTATGCTTCATGCTGTGTTTCATTTATACATTTATTGATTTCTGTTTGTCATCCACATGACTTTTATGAGGATTGCTGCTTCTTTAAACACATCACAAAAGAGGCCTTTTCTGCTTTACACATTGCTAGGCCAAAAGAATGGTATTGCTGGCATTTACCACTGGACATGGTGTCACTGTTGTGTCTGGGAATTGCGTTCATTTACAAGCAAATCAACATGTGGTTAATTACATGGTGATTACTGTTATTTTCACCCAAGTGAAGCAAAGAACAATGCAGTGTAGATTGATAGTAAACCACAAGAGCAGCCGTATGATGCTTTTATATGTATAAAAAGGGCCAGCTCAATACCCCTGTTAGCATAGACCCAAGGGTATGTGAATATGGAATATGCTCACCACACTGTGGCTACATAATACCGTTAGTCAGGGTGTTGGTTATGATTGTAGCTGTTTGTTGTTTTTCAGTGCATATGTCTTCCATCACTTATTTGGTGTTATTTGGGCTGATATCACTTGCCATAGGCCTGGTTAGAGGAACACCATATCAAAGCTGGCAGTTGGTGCTTGTAAAAAACAAGATAGCAGCAACTAATACGCCAGTCAGAAAAATGAACAGTAGATTATTAACCTACAATTTAAACCTGCATTTATTTTTTATGTTGTTTTTTATATTTATACTTCATATACCTATATTTACCTACGTTGCAACTTTGGTAGTGTAAATAGTATCATATAAAATGAGATATAATTATTCGTTTATGTCATTATCTTACTGAAGGAAATGTTTAGGGCCATAATCCACAACATTGTTGTAGAATGGATTATGGAGGTGTTTCAGTAAAGAGGTATGCCATTCCTTTGAGAAGGCAGTTTTGCAAGGCACTGTAACATTACGCACAAGTACTGTTGAATGTGCTGTTTAAAAAAATAGATTAATAAAATAATGCCAAACCCATATTGTCAAAGCAATTGCTAAAATATGATAGACTAACAATATGCGTTAGTAGTGTTATATGTATTAGATGAGTCATATAAAGTACTTAAAGTTACAATAATAGTAATCTGTGGAAATGACAACTGAGCGTTTCAAGTTAATGACTGATATTTCTATTTTTCATATAAATAGCTACTGAGTAATTCTGTTGGAGGAAAGAATTATTTGGCATACATTATTATTATTATTATTATTTGAAGCAGTGGTAGTATTATTAGTATTATTAGTATTCAGGAGTCCTTTAGTGTTATCCATGATACTTTTGTTTGTCTTTTGTTATGTAAAGATGATGAATTATTGTGAAGGGGTCCTCCTTTCAGAATTTTCTGGTTTAGTGGTGTTTTGTCATGCATTGTATTTTCAGCCTTTTGTCCTTTGAGTGTCTTGAGTGCTGATGAACTGTTGAACAAAAAAAACTATGAACCAAATGGTAATGAGAGAGAGGCATATCAATGTGGTGTGGAGTCAATAACTCCCATCTCTCTTGTATAACTCAAGCTGATTTAGAATTGGGACGAGAATTGGGGGTCCCAGCTGTATCTTTTAACACTTAATACTGCACGATTGATTAGAGACAGAGCCGAGCGAGCCTCTTGTCTCCTGCTCTCCGCTCAGTCACTGGAGCCACCGAGCCACTGGGGCTTTTGGACAGCTCTGTCTCCATGGTGATCAGTGCGCAAATGAAGCCAAATTTACCTGGTTCCCTATGAAATGAGGTCAGATGTGTGGGTGTGTGTTCCCGCACTCTGGATTTTTGCTGGAGGTGTGGAGGTCTGGGTCTTTGTTTTTGGATGGGGGGTTGGGGGGTGCGTGCAGGAAGGTGGTTCCGAGAACTGTTCTCATTCAAGGGATAATTCTCCTTTGGATCTGGCATTGACCCAGGGTGCGCAGATTGTCTAGGTGCACAGTCACTGTTTTCCTTATGGAGAAATGGGATACGTCTGTATGGGCACCCTCCTCACATTGCTTCTCCTCCCCCATCACTAACTCCTGTATGTCTCCCTCCCTTATACTCTCACTTCCGCCCCCCCCCCCCACACTTGTGAAATCTCCAAACAAGCTGCTAGATCAGAGAGCTTGGTGAGCTTGGAGCTTCTCCCCGCTATTACAGAGGTATTTGACATCTGGGCTTTCTCAGAGAGCTGGGCCCTTTCTTTAGCATTTACATATTTTTTAAATGTCATCATTGTCATGAGCTTCCTTTTTTAAAAGGTCCCAGAAACCTGTCCACTGAACGAGTTCATATCCAGCGGGGACCTCATTACAAGGATGCCTTAAGCGGAGCAGGAATGGGTAAAGGAAAAAAAAACTGCTAACCACCAGGTACAAAGGCTACTCGGTCACTATGCTGTCAACAGATGTTTCCAGGAAATGGACCTATGGTAGCTATGACTAGGCTTGGTGGGCAGAATTGTTCTCTCTTTTCTGTTGTATTTACTCATGGATCTGTGTAAACATGCTCAGTAGCCTATAGACAGCCTATTGCCATGGAGCTCTGACAAAAACCATGATAATCCAGTTATTTAATTTCTTACAATTCCCAGAGCTTTGCACACTGTTGTGTGCTTTCACATACCAGGGATGGTTTTGTGGAAGGTGTGCATCAATAATTAAATTAAATTATTATTTGAAAGTCCAAGATTTACTGTACCTGGAAAACAAAACTTGAGAGAATATGAAGTTATCGCCCCGTTGTCATTTTTGGGATTTCTGTATTAAAAACATGCAGGTGTGATTTACCACAGTGCTTTCACACAGTAAGCATTGTGCAGAAAGCAGGTGGGTGTCCCATGGTGAAGGATTGTATTTATATTTGGAGTGCGCATGCTTGACCTTTAATGTGTTTATGTAGCCATTTAATAAAGGTCACTGGATTTATGATATTTTTTTATGCAACAGCAATCGATCCATCACTAGTCCTCTCCACGGGCGAAATGCCCAGTTCCCCTTTCTGTTCGGGATTGTGCATGCGGTCTTGTCAGCGCCCAGCACCCAGCACCCAGGCCCTCTCCACTCTGCCATGATAGAGATATGTAGGATGTAATCATACAGCTCAGAGCACAGGATCACAACCGTGTTTCTCTCAGGGTTGGGATGTGAGGAGTCTATCACCCAGTTTGCATGGCAAGTAGAATACCAAGCACATCTTGACGTGATTGTACCTGATCGTACAAGCCGATCTAAACTAAAGTGTTTTTAGTACAGCCCAATTTGTATTCATTTTTATTTTCAATCCCCATTTTTACCTTATATAATATTAAACTCTTATGTTCAACTGTTTTCCTCTTCCTTGCACTCCTTCTTCCCCTGTCAGAGTATCTCTTTTGAGTCGTCTGAGGCCGTGTTTACAGGAGCATGCTGCAGTTACTAGTTTCTAGCAGCTTTCTTGTGGTTGGATAGCAATGTTTAGCCAGCTGAAGCAGTTAGCACCCTGGGAGCCGTTGCGGCGGGCTAGCCCTGATGATTGAACCGGCGCTGAGCCGAGGCCCAGGCATAGGATGTGGCCTGACTGAGAGAGAACCCTGTCCAACAAGGTCTGCATGCTGCCAGAAAAGAGCTTGGAAAAAGCTACAGTGACGGGCTCCTAAATAATCATAATTGGGTTCTGTCGCAACCACACGCAAAACCCGTAGGTGTCGCCTTGCTGCCAAGACCTAGACTGAGCTTCAGAGTAGTGAATCTTCACCACTCCATAGTGTGATTGAAGAAACTAAATTTATCTCTTTGTTACAGAGTCCAACATGACAATGCAGTGTCCATTGCCTCATCACTTTTGGATTTAAACGTATAAGTGGGTTTTTATACCTGAAAATGTGATCACACCTTTATCTTTAGCAATACAAACAAGCCTCCACATCACCTGCCATTTGTCGGTCCCTTGTATATTGTAGCCTAATTTTGTCTGCTCACCCTGCTGTCTCCCTCATCTGTTGTTGTTTGTGCCAGTTGGTCACAAATTGACAACCTCAACTTTTGTTTTCAGTGTGAAAATGCAAAACGCTTGCTCTGTATATCTCTCTCTTTCTTGCTTCCACTGAAAGGAACAAACAACAGTTGTTGGCTTATTTGACCTGTCTCTAAAATAATAGAACATGAAGTGAACACTTACTTAATCAGCAGAAAATGTGTTCTGCTCTGCAAGTTAAAAGCCTCACATTGGCTGGCAGGCTCAGCAGAGCATGGAGAGCTCGCCATTTCGGGGGGTTGCAACAAAACCTAAATTGGAGCACAGAGAGAGGTTTCAGAGAACATTTTTTAAGAGGTAAAAAAATGGATGGGTTGTCCCTGCCAAAAAAAGTCAAGTTGCAATATTATGTTCTTTTCTCCTTTCTTTTAAAAATGATGTATAAAAAGAAAAATTTTTTCCACCTCGCTGTGAAAGTTTGAGATCGCCATTGTTATTGCAATTACCGCTGCATCTTCATTGTCATGTGACCCCCTTTTTGTGAAAACATTGCCATGTGGATCTGTGTTGGCAGTGCATAGCGGTAATGGTGATGTTAATGGTGAATGGAGCACCACAGCAGACGTCAGCAGTCTGTGTTTACTTTTCTCTATATGATTTCCTCTCTCTGGCAGCCCTAGCCCAACATGTGAATATGCAGTGAAGCTTATGGAATATATGATTACAGTGATGTACGGCATGCTGCCTTAGCTGCCTAATTAGAGCCTGGGCTGCACCGTCTGACGAGCTCGCTGCTTCAAAGGCTCCTGGAATCCCTGCGCTGACAGCAGGGAGGGAGGGAGGGAGGGAGGGAGGGAAGCAGTGTGCTGCGAGGGGAGGGGGGGTGCTGCTGACACACGCCACTCCTGGGATGTCTTCACAAACATTTTTGGGGACCCGCTCAATAACTATACCATCTTACAATGCAATAGATAATTTGTTTATTTCAGTTTATTTAAGATGGAAGCAGAGACCTCAGTGGGATAGTAATAGGCTTTATCTGTGCAATAGTGAGGTATGGGGCTGTTGTGTGTTCTGTATTGTTATACTGTTTGCTGTAGTGGAGTGCACAAGTTTATGGCTTTGTGTGTACTGTAGGGACTGCAGTATAGAGTGTGTGCCATAGAGAAGGGGAGGATTATAGTGCCTACTGTCTTGGTGTACAGCTCTGTTATATGTGTTCTTGTGTTGTAGTGAGTACTTTAGGGAGTGTGCCAGTGTTGGGATGTTTTCCATGATGGACTGTAGGGTGTGTACTGTATGCTGTTCTGTGCACTGTATGCACTGACTTGTGTGCTCTGTGACGGAGTGCAGATCTTTTGTGAATGCTGTAGTGGGGTGTATCACTTTTTCTTTATCATTGTGTTTCCTGTTGTGGAATATAGTGTTTATGCTGTAGAAAAGTATAGTCAAGTGATGTCTAAGGTTTTATGTGTGCTGTAGTGTACTGATTGGCTGTACATTATTCCTGTTACAGAATCAAAAAGGACTGACTTTTGTGCTCAACCCTTCAGAAATGATCCTACAGATAGTGTCTCTTCCCCACTGGACTAACAGATCTCCTCTTTCTGACGCTTCACACTCCTGTCTCATTATACTCTCACTATCACAGACACTTTCACCTGATTGTCTGTTTTTGTGTTTTAGGCATTTTTCATTCAAGCCCTAATTGACAGTTTCACTGCCTGTTACTACCCTTTGATTTATTACGATGGATTTAGTTACTATGGAAGTAATCATACTTGTAAGACTTGTCAATTAATCTCACTTTTGTGGTACATTCCTATGAGTTTCAGCATAATTACACCCTAAAATAAATGCATAGGAATTACTTGGTTGATTAAGCATTTTATTTTCCCATTCTTAAAGCTTGTCAAAATGTATTTCTCCCACAATCCAACTGCAACCAAAATGCACTGTTTTAGATATTTTTGTTTGTGGCATTAAGGAGAGGCCAGAATATATTCCGTTGCTGTGAATTACTGCACAATGGCTTATTTCTTTTTCTTTTTTTATTTCTTTTCCATCATGCTGACACATGACAGCTGAGGAGAAGTAGAGAGAACTAGTAATTACAATTGTGCAAATCTAGCCTTAAATATTTTTATACAGAAAATCTGGAGGATTCAAAATGGGTAATGTGGTGTGTATTCATATAGACGAAAATGTGATGAGTAATATGTTAGATTCATTAATGATCTTTTCAGCACTGTTTGCTGAGAAGCTAGTTTCACAGTGAAAGGCCACAGAGACATGACCTGATATTCTTGCTGTTGTATTATTATACCAATCAGTGTGTACTGTGGAGGGCCTTTACCTTTTAAATGCAGAGCCAGATTCTGTGGACTTCAGCATAAAGTCTTTCTGTGAATTTCACAACCGTGGCAAGGCAAAAAAAATATGTGAGCATGTGTGTGTGTCTGTGTGTGTGTGTGTGTGTGTGTATTTATTTTATTTCTTTATTTCTGTTGTCAGACATGTGCTGTACACTCCCCTCATGATTCCAGCGGCCTAGTTAACAAATTAATTGGAATCCTGTAAAAACCACAGGACGGGACCCCGGTGGAGAGCTGGGCTCTGCCAGTGTGTCAAGCGAGACGAGAGACTTTTTACAGACTTGTTTACTCCATTGCGTCCTCTGCGGAACTCCCAGGCGCACACAGCCAACTAAATCAATACATTCATATTTGTTGTCACTGTATTGCCACTGCCCAGGGCATAAGAGCTCTTTAGGGGTTCACTTCTGCAATCAGCAATATGGAAAATGAAAGAGGGGAATATTAGCGCTGGAGAAAAGCGTCCCTTTAAAATACACAGGGGAATAAGCATGTTTTGATCAAAACTGGAGTGCATTTGCGGAATGACACATTTCTGTGTTTTTTATTTTGAAACCCCAGTTTTTTTCTGCTTTGATATTCATTTGCGACCTTTTTCCTCACACTGCTTCTCTTTCTCTCTCTTTCTCTCTCTCTTTCGCTCTCTCTCTCCCTGGGCTGTTCCGTGAGATGTCTGTAAGTTTATATAGGAATCAGGCCAGGATTTTCCTACCAGCTTTTTCTCATTAAAGTATTGTAGGAGACTGGAGCTGCAGAGAGTGGCATGAGCAGGGGAGGGGAGGAGGGGGTGGGACGCATGTTGGCCTGACAAACCAAATTCCCATTCTGCATCTGAATCCAGTTACCTCCACTCTGTTTTCTCTGTTTCTGTGTGAATTATTCACAAATCTTTTCTCCGGCATTCCCCTTCTCTTTCATCCTTAACAATCCATCTCACACATTTTGGTACGCTGGTATATTCCCGAGCCCTCCCTGTTGTCTTGATGACTTACGTCCAAACTGTCATTCTCCAGAATGGTGTCTGTTGAATACGTGGGCCATTGTGCTGCATGCTTGCCTATTTTTGTTTTGTTTTCCGGGTTCCTTATGCCCTTCTGCAACAGCCTGACAGGCAGCCATGTTTTAACATATCCCCCTCCTACTTTCACAGCCTTCAGATCTTGAGTGACTCTTGGTTGTATGTGTGTGCTTGTTATTGAGCCACTCTCAGAGCACATGGCAAAGAGGGGTATATCACACATATTTTAGGGTCATGAGGTGAAGCATGTTCAAGTGTTTTGGGGTGCTGGTGGTTGTGTGTACTCAGGGTCTGTCAGAAATGCCCTTTTTAGGGCATGCCTGGCCTGGGTCTCAGGTGGTCGTGACAAACGCCAGGGTTGACCGTCGTCCTTATCTGCGGCGCGGCTCTCTCAACAGCATGCTGAAGTCTGGCAGGAGCGCCTGTGTCATCACAGCCACCGTCCCTGCCCTGGGGCCAGGATACATCGTCTGGAGAAAGGGAGAGAAAGAAAAAAAGAAGAGATTTCTTGTTATAGATAAAAAAAACGATGGTTATAAATATCTCTTAAAGCGGAAAGTCTGGTTATATAAGAGACATGATATCTGCTCTGCTCAGCCTGCTATCTTCTGTAAAATTTTGGATTGCCTTTGTTCTTTTATTGAGATGAGGACCTGATGGATTGGATGTGTTTCTGCCAGTTTTTCAAGCACTTTCTTACCCAGTGTAAATTCTGACAAAGTCCGCTGCTGGTCAGGTTCACACTGCTATGTTATCTTTTGCAACCTTTTGTGCTACTCTCTCTCTACAACTTACTGTTGTAACTGTTGCTATTGATTGTTTATGTATTTATTTATTTACATGAATTCATTTTGCAGACGCTTTTATCCAATGCAACGTACAAGGATTGCATACAGTCAGTGTAAATACAGGAAAGAAGGTGCATCATTTAAACATTACAACAGCAGTTCAAAGCTAAAAATACAGTCTGTGTAATAGTCATAGTAATAAACATAGTATAGCCAAGTACTGATAATAACAATAACAACAACAACAATAATAATAATAATAAAAAAACATCCAAGTGTCACAAATAGTGTGATTTATTTATTATTGTTTTTCACTTCAGCTCGGATATTAACCTTATTCTTGTTCATAGGAAATGGCTTGAATAAAAAGGAATCAGAAGTCACATTGTGTTGTAATTAGGGCTGTCCGGATCTTACAGAAGCCAGCTCCTGCGGCATTTGTAATTAGAAAATGACACGCAGGAGGTGTGCCCTAATTCCAGCTTCAGACATGTCTTTGCCAGCACTGTGGATGAGGCTGAAGAGAGTGGTGGGTTTGGGGGGGAGGAGTTAAAGGATCTCCATCCAGTAATTACATACAAACACCTGCAACACCTCATTTTCCTTCATAGTGTTTGGCTTTGGTCTCTGACAGCAGAGCAGACAAACGGTTGGGAAAAGCTTAGCTCCCTGCAGCATCCCCTCTTAGTGTTGCAGGGAGGCCAGGGTGACATTTACAGTTTGCAGGCTGTTGTCACCTAATTGCGGGGGGTGACAGCTCCATTGGCGGAAAGTAAGCTTTAAAAACATTTTGGCCATTAAGGGAGGCCTCAGCCTCACAGCACTGTCTGAGCTGGCTGGGTGTTTACAGCAAGCAAATTGTCTGTCTGTAGAACAAGACCTTTCTCTCTCTCTCTCTCTCTCTCTGCTCTCTCGATCTGTGCTTTGGTGAGTGCAGCTTTTGGATCTTTTATTTGAATTAATTATCTTTTATTTTTTATTAAATGAACTGCAAAATATCTATCTGTCTCTCTCTCTCACACACACACACACACACACACACAGACAGACACACACACACACACAGAAACACAAGCACACTCTCACTCTTTAAGAATGGTTTCATGGAAATGAAACTGGCTGTGGAATCACATGACCTTAGGTGTGAGTCACAGAGCAGGTAAATAGAATGGAAAAGGGAGCTCCCGCCACCTCATACACTGGAGTCCCCCACGAGGAAGAGCCCCCACTCAGCTAGAGGAGCTGTTCAGGGGATCTGCCCGGCACATGCTCTGCCCTAAGGGAGACCTACCCTCTACACAAAGCTTCAACTAACGCTCTCTCTCTCTCTCTCTTTCTTTCCCTTTCCTCCCTCTCCCTCTCTCCTTCCTTCTACCTCTACCTCTCTCTGTCACCCTCCTTCTCCCTTTCTCCATCGCTATATCCCTCTCTAGCTTCCTCCTTCTCCATCGCCCTCTTTCTCCCTCTCTACTCTGTCTCCCCCCCTCTGTGTGTTCCTGAGAGCATTCACTTCTGAGGGAAACTCATGTTCATTGCTGTTGTTTTTCATTTTCATTTTTACGTGCTCTTCGGTTGGTGTAATTTCATTAACCGCTCTTAATTGTCTGTTATTGTCTGTAATTTACTGCTTGACACGCAGCAAGTGCAAGCACCAAAACCGACCCGGGCTTGATTAAATGTAGCAGTAACTCTGGACACAATGCATATTTATTCAGAATTTTATATGTTTTTTTTGTGGACCCCCATTTGGTCCTTGTATAATGGCTTCACAGAGCTGTGCCACAGTCTTCTGTGTTTTAGGTTCGTTGCTGCTCTTGTTTCGTATACTGTGCTGCAGTTGCATCAGCACGGTTGTGTTGTTGTTTTGTGAAAGCTTTCGTGGCGGACAGCTGGCCCTACTTTTAGACCAGACTTAAGCACATGCTGTAGTGATATCCGTTTTTGTTGCAGGATTGTTGTTGTTTGTTGTTGTCTAGCGTGCTGTGTTGTGTTTGCATCAGTGCAGTTGGGCTGCCGTCTTCAGTATGTCTTTGCTGTGGGCTGTGCCTGATTGCCTGCCCTGCTCTTGAAGGCACAGACACATAGTGGTGTCTGTATCATTTTAGGATTGCTGCTGTCCAGAAATGGCTATTGCATTTGCGACAACTAGCCATGTTCTACTATGTGAAGACATGTACTTTAGTGTTGTTTGTATCCTTTCAGGGTTTTTGTTGTTATTTTTCATTGTTGTTGTCCGGTGTGCTCTGTTGTGTTTGCAGTCAGTGTGGTTGTGTTGCTGTGTGGCATGTGGTTGTGTGCTGGACAGCTAGCCGTGCTCTCGTAGGCAGAGACACAGAGAGGGAAGCCCTGTCTGTCCTCCTGGGGGGTGAGTCTGTGTACGCTGACACAGAGAGTACAGGGAGGGGAGACGCGGGGCCCGCGGTTTGGTGTCTCTCGTTAACATTTTCTCTTCAGGATTTCCTACAAGATGTGGCCACAAAAACTGTTCCAGACCCCCCCTCCCTCCCCCTCTCTCACTCATTCTCTCTGCCTTGGAATACAAAAAAGAAAAAAGGAAAATATATTCAGAAAAAAATGGTCTGCTTTTAATTTACAAGAGACTTGCATTACATGTGAGTGAGTCCTCTGGGTCCTAACTCCCCTCTGCGTTTCAGCGGATTCTGCCAAGTGGCTCTCTTGCTCTTAGAAAGAACAAAAAAAACATAGCGATTAAATACATAAATAAATCCAGTGCCTTTGGCGTGCCAGTATCCTGTTGGAGGAGAACTTTTTATTATGCACATTTTGATACTGCCTCATTCCTAACTTGGTATATGAAAAATAATACTTGTTCTTTTTTATTCTCATTTCATGTGTGTGTGTGTGTGTGTGTGTGTGTGTTTGTATTGTGTGTGTATTTGGCCTGTTAGGGAAGGCAGCATCAGATAAGACAGTATGGAGGAAGTGAGCAGATGAAAGTAATTAATTCTGCACATAGCGGTAAGGCCCAAATGCTACAGCAAACACGTTACGCTAAATTAGATCCCCTTCTCTTTTCATTTTTAGCAGGTGAAGTATATTTCTGGTCATTCAAATGACAAAAAAAACAAGCATCTATGAACTGCATTTACAACAAATGAAAATCAGATGTAATGCTAGGCTCAAGTAAGGATTTTTCAGGTTTCAGAACATGGGCTGTTGATGGATTCATGACCTGTTACCTCTCCTTCCTCCAATATTCTGCTGTACTGTATCTCATGGGTCTCGAGAGTCACCTGTGTCTTTATCTATTGTGGCTGTACTGTTTAATTGAATTTTTGATGAGTGTGCTGCACTTCAGAATCATTACCAAAAATGGTAAGTGAAGGGACTATGTTTAACAATGTAGAGAGACAATAAAAATGGAAAGTTATTTCATGATATCAAGCATTGAGGCAGATGTTGATTTATTTTCACTTTAATATCTTTTTTAATAACTTGGCTTTTATATGCTGAAATGAAAGCAGGGGAAATCTTTAGAAGACCCCATTAAATGAGGTGTCAATTGTAAGGGTGCTTAAAGGGACATGGCAATCCCAGATCATTCTGTGGGTCACAGTCGCTCCAACGTGACTCTTAATGTGGGCCACTGTCAAGATCCGACCCTCCCTCTCTCTTCTACAGGGAAGCAAATGGTGAGCTCAGAGATTAATTATTTTAATTAGGCACTCTGGAGAGATTTGGAGTTTGACAAACTTAACCAAGCATGACAATTCATCTGGTTGTTCTTTTTTCATTATTCCTCCTTGATGTGGATTTTCAATGACTTCTGGCACTCGAGCCAATCAAATGAGGCCAGAAAATATGAATATAGAAATGTGGCCTTGATCTTAAGAGAAAGGGAATACTCTGCTTTGAAGAGAAGGGAAACAGGGCAGTGGCTTTGGAAAGAAACCGCTGGCTCAGATGAAACATTGAATGGATTACCCGTCTGCTGTGAAAGCCAGGGAATTTACTTGACCGTCACTCAAGGTGTGTCTGACCAACTCCGGTCATGGTCCTAACAGCTTCATCCGTGGTCCTGAGAAAGGCGTCGTCCTTCAGTGGATGTCTGCTCACCAGCTCTGTTCCATTCGGGGCCACAAGCTGGGTTCCCACGCAAGGACCATCTCCAGGCTGGAACAGATGGCGATGGGAACAGGGAGTGATGTAACAGCAACCCTCCTCACCCCCTCCCAAATCCCCCTGCCCACCCTACTATGTTTGTCAGCAGTGACGTCTCCGATGGCCCTGTTTAGTGTTCCCGCGGCCGAGTCATCGGCCAGCCTTAAAACAAATAACAACCAGGGGCTGATGGAGGTCATGTTTGGACTGATGCAGTGTAAATGCGTGACCAGCGGTAAAAGCCCAAGAAAACCTGCACCAAGATGTTGCCACACTAGCGTCAGACTACGTCTGCACCCGCATGCGAGTTTCATTAAGGACTAGCATGCTAGCCTAATGAGGGCCATCTTGCTTTTAGTCCAGTGGTGGGATCAGGCAAGAAGATTAATTGGAAAGCATCACATTGACCTTGCTAAATACCACATTTTGTACACTTACAGAATTTATTGAATTTTCCTTTATTGTCATGGTACAATGAAATTTAGTGTGCCACTCCTGACCAGTACATGCAACATTGAAAGACATAAATATAAGAAAAATATGCACACACACACACACACACACAGACACACATATATCAATCGCATATAAATGTACACACGTATAGGTAAAATAAATGTATTAAATACTGTCTAAAAAACCCTTAACTGCAGGGTGGCATTGCTTTATCCAGGCTGGTTTGTCTGGATAAACAGTGGAATCAGAGAGCTGAAGTGATAATGATACTAACTGAAAACATTTGGATAGGACCCATTAATGAGGTCAGATCTTGAAAGTGCTGTGGCACTGATGGTGCGTAAAACACCAACAGTACGTTGCACCTAGAGCAGCCATTTTGTCCCAGAGTAGTCCCCACACATGAGCTGAGGTGGAGAAGGAGAGAGCATTCAGCTAATGCAACTCTCATGGTAAAGTCAAACTGGGCCAGAAGTGGGGTCTGGAGCTGAATGGGAAGCACAGCGCAACACAGCAGCCTGTAACCTGAGCCTGATAGGCTGCAGCGGAAGATGATGTGGACATCAATAATTGAGCGGACATCTCCGAACAAAGCAAAAGTAATTTAACTTATGTGGGTGATGTACTGGGTCATGGCAGGGGTCAGTGGCCACGGCTCTGCATCCCTATCTCTGGAGAAAGGAGGGTGCAAGAAATGGAGGAGCTGGAGGACAAATCGCTGATGCAATTAGAAGTTATCAGTTTTGACACCCGTCACTGGCTCCTATATCATCTCTATGGCCGGCACATGATCCTTTACCTCTGACCTCAGCTCAAGTGAACCATTCACAGCTAAATAGACAGGCATCTGTGATAGGTGTAGTTTTGTGAAGAAAAACTAACAATCATATCTCTGTGCTTGATTTCTTTTCTCATGAATTTTGTATTTTGAAAGGGAAGACCGCAGATGATAGAGGTAGTTTTTTCATTCATCATTATATAAAACAAACAAAAAAATTTGTGTTTGGCACACATTCTGTCTCCCAGGAAACATATGCTCGGCTTTCCTCACCAGCTCTGTCTCACAGCATCATTTATCTTCTCCCGTAAACTGTAATCACCTGTGTGCTGTAATCCCATTCTGGGGCAGCCTGTGAGGGAGGCACCCATAGCAGCAGGGCTTCCCTGGGGCCAGCTGCCATCACCTGAGTGCCGCACTGCCCACCTTCCCCTGTGAAGGAGCGTTGACCGGTGCGTGGCGGGGGCGCCACGACGCAGTGGCACAGTGCTCGTCAGGAGTTCACAGTTTACTCCACAGCAAAAAAGTTGTGAAATTACAGCACCAGCTTTTACTGATGTGACACATTTTTCTCCCTACGCTTGGGGAGGAAACGCCAATGCACACGACATCCGCCAAAACTTTCCCCCTAAAGAGCCAAGAGCTCCTTTAAACGATTGATGAAAGTGTTACAATGAAATTGTTCAGCATGAGCACTGCTTTGTCTCTGTGTTTTTTTTATGGCCAATTGTAACTGGAAACAGCCCTGGATTCTGTCTGAATCAGACTCCAGTCCTTAGAATGCCCTTCAAGCCCAGTTTGTGGACACAACAAAAATTTTAAAAAAGCACCGTTCAACAGATGCCTGCAGTTGTGAGATAATGAGATTTACAGTTAATGACTCAAAACCAAATTTTTTTGTCTTTTGTAAATTTTAAACGAGCACTCATATGTAAATTGACTGTGAATCTTAATATCTTTGAGATTTCTCCCCCCAGGAGATGTTCAAAGTGCTGAGTGCAAGCAAGGAGAGCAGTCGAGTTTCAGAGTTTGGCAGAGGCCGAGGACTCTGCAATATGGCGTGTTCTCTCTTCCTCTGTCTGTCTCTCTTGCCTTGCTCTCTCTCTTCCTTATTCTCTGCCTTACTTGTGGTCTTTGGATTGTACCTCTTCTCACAGAACCTCCTCTCACTTCACTCTGAGCCCCAGACTCCCCCTTTCCAAGCGGGCTCAGCAGATGAGACATGATCATTTGGGCTCGCAAGAATTCAGACTTTCAAGGCAAACGTCTTCCTGAATGTCAGCCAATTATGGAGCATCTGTTGCCCAAATCGCTTCACTCCTTCCAGCCTCCCTGCTTGCTGGGGAACGCCAGAAGGCGGTGAAACCATCCATGTTTCCTTGGGTTTGCTTCTCATTCTGTTCTTATGAGAGAGTGAGTGGGAGGGAGTCAACAGGGGGAAAGTGAGACAGGACCTTGGTAGACAAAATGGTAAAAAGAAGGCAAATAATTCAAGTAGCACCTGAGCTTAGGTGAAGTTTGTGTTTTTGATGGTAATTGTGCATACATGGTTCTGTTTTTTTGGAGTGGGTCTCTCCAGGGCCTAGTCCCATCTGCGCAGGTGTGTTGTGTGCAGGTGGGCCCTCTGGACCAGCACCAAAGAACAAAGGTGGATGTCCAAAACCCCTTCGAACATTCCTCCTTCGGCTTTTCCCTCTCACTTAACAGGTTTTTCCATCCTTCTGGTATGAATGCTCTTACCTTCTTTAGCCAGGGTTGTCATGGTGATGAGCTTTTTTTAAAAGGAACCCATTCTTCTCTCTTCACATTCTCTTTCACTCTCTACCTCTCCCTCTTTTTCTGCCTTTCTTTTTTTATTGTTGCTACGGTTTCCTACGCACCCTGTAGTTAAGGTGGGGTGCTTGTGCGTGAGTTTTGTTATCGGTGCCAGTCAGCACAAACTGACATCTCCCTTGAGCCCCGCCTTTCTAGATTCTACGACGCAGTAGCGCCAGGGAAGACAAAGGAAAGATGCAGGAGGAGGAGGGGGTGGAAGAACGTGAGTGTAGCTTGGAGAAAGTCCTGGATTCTTTCTTCTGCATGTTTTTTTGTCTTGTTATTAACACTCGTGTGCTCACAGCTCAGTATTTCACCCGCCGCTCTGTCTCTCTTCCTTATCGGGGATTCAAAAAGTAGTTGTTGACACTTTTAATCATGGAAGGAGCCAGAGCACCGTGCAGAGCCGCTGAAGCTTTAGTTTTGTGTGTCAGTGGTAATTAGCGCCACAAGCTCTAGTCTGCTGCTGACCTGATGCTGGGCCTTTGTTGAAAAATGGATTTTTTGTGTCCCCCTGGGTTTAATGTATAGACTTGCCATAAGCCTTCCAGAGATAGGGTTGACGCCCACCTCCAGTGAAACTCATGCCGTCGTGCCTGTCTTATTTCATTCTTGCAAAATACATTAAAATAGCAACATATTTCATTTTATTTGCATTGGTGAGACATAATTTGAATCTTGTGCAAAAATAAATCCTTTTGTGAGAGGAGCCATGTTTGTGCTACCTGACTCTTTTGGATGACAGAAGATTGCAGCTGTCTGTTTCTATATATCTGTATATTATGCATATGTCAAAAGCTGTGGCTATGGATGCAACAGTAGCTTTTAGGCAAATTTATCATCAGTTCTTTGTGAAGTGTTTTAAAACTATTTTCTAACTTGTTGTTTCAAATCCCATAAATTGATGGAAGCTTCACGTAAGGCTCTCAAAACATTTTCTTTTAATAGTGTGTTTATGCAGTCTTCCGACAGGATTGTCAGGTCTGAATAAAACTAGAGGTGCAATGCATTTGGGAGTTGAGAACAGAAGCAATAATACAGACTGTATAAAGCAGCATAGCTAAAATATGCCAGTAAGTCAGAATACAACTTTCAAGTTATCTCTGCTGCTCTGTAACTTTGAACTGAGCTACCAATAATACATTTTTCAACCATTATTGCAATTTAATATGTGTGTGCTTTGTGCAGATGAAGAGAGATATGTAGCAGACAACAGCACTGTCTCATGTCTCTATCGATCCTCTCTGTGAACTGAGCACATAGCACACAAGCCCTCTCTTGGGGTCAGTGATACATAGTAACGTGTGGGAAGGTTACATGCTCAAAACTGTCTGTAACAATATCTCAGCGAGTTTTCTGTATCTCTTTGTCAGCTTTGGGATTTGTAATAAAATAAGCTGAAATTCAATCAAGTAAATTTTGAATCATCATAACGAATGTCTATGAATTGGTTCCCGGCGAAAGTTTCACTATTACCATTCCTAATTAATATGCAAGCTGTTCAGCATCCTCTTTCATTTGAACATTCTATGTGCAGCTGAAATGATAAAAAGTAACAAGGTAATAAGAACATCATAGTGCTATAATAGTTTTTTTTTTAAATTTCATTTGCATAATATTTTTTTTCTTTTTTGAGTATCTGTCCTATAAGAGCCTTAAAGCCATCCAGGCTGTGCAGTTGTATTAAAATAAACCCCTTCAGATTTTTCATTCTTTATTTCACACACATGTCCACTATATAGTCCTACATATATGCATTGTAATTTTTCTCAACTAAGACCTTATATTTCGTCCAGATATGGGTCTTCAACCCCATTAATCGGTGCTTCAGTCACAATTGGTGCTTAACTGTCTCAGGTCAGCCATTCTAGAAAATGGAATCTATGAGACCTACAATTTGAAAGGGTAGCTGAGGAAAGACAAACTCAAATTTTCTATGGAAGAAAACTTTGGCCACTGGTCATTATTCATTTTGCCAGAATGGCAGAATAAAGCTGTGCTGAAAACAGTCATACTGACATCCTCTTTGTCTTGCCCAGGATGTTGACTTTTTAAATGCTATTGAAAAAAACCTCTTGTTCCCCTGCAATTGGTGCATATCTTCTGGCCCTTTCCCCCATACCCATTCTCATGCAGGAAGTTAAATATCTCCAAAGGAATGAGGGGATACAGAGGGAGAGGTGCTAATGTGACCTATGGGGAGTGCATAGGGCTGACAGGTGAAGAATGTGTTGCTGCGCGCCTCAGCCGATGGGCATTATACCACTTGACAGTCAGGCGTGTGAGAAGTTGGAGGGGACCCGTGGGGGGTGGGGGATGGGGGGGATGGGTGTATACTCATTTGTGGGGTGAGTCACACATCCAGAACTAGTCTCTATGAGCTACAGAACTAGTCAATGAGCTACAGATATAAAACAGAATACTACACTCCGTCAATAAAGCTGTACTTATTTAATGCTATGTATTTACATTCAGCCATGCCCTCTCTCAAATTAGCATTAATACTTTCCACTATTATGTCATTTATATAAACGGACATGAGGAAACACATCCTCATGCAGAGTAGAGGCTTCGTTTTTTGTGTTCATGTTATCAAGTCAGACTCTTAGTGCAAACATATTCTACTAATTCATTTGTTCTCATACTTTTCAGGGTACAGTCAATGAAATCCCTCCTGGCTGCAAATTTGTGACACAGCAGTAAGAGGTGTTAGGCCTCAGAGAATTACAGCTAAGTCCACGTCTCAGGAGGAGGCTGAGGAAAGAAGTCAACAAGTAATCCCGCCTCTAAGTCTGCTCCTCGAAAGTCACTCTTGGAACATTTTTTGTTAAAACACAAAGCACATCGACCCATTTCCATGCAAAGTTGTTCATTACATACAGTATATAACCCTACAATTACTATGGGAAAGATATGTTCCCTGTCAGAATATGTTTGAGGTCTTACTGGCTGGCTCCTGTTATTTCAAATGTTATTGTCTCCCCATTTACCATCACTGGGGACTGCTCTGTGTACCTCTCTATGGACGTTCTAGACATTGTGCTTATTTTACAGTTGGGATGGGGTGTGAAAATGTAGATTTATTCATATAATGAGTACTGTAGACGGTATTTCTGCTTATGTTTTAGTGAAGGCTAAGTGTTTTATGGGTTTTTATATGGCAAAGAATTTCTTGGCTGTTAGAAGTGTGCTATTTCTCTTGAGTTATACACAAACCCAGCGAGGAGTTATTTTGCATTGTGTCTTTTGCCATAGGACTAAGAATTATCAGTGCATGCTTTATTTTGTCCATTTGTAGACATATTCAACAAAGTACAGTAACCCTGTTTTAAATAAACAGGTTAAGAATAAATTACAGTACATGGAGGAGGAAGACAACAAAACAAAATGGAGATGATATAAACAGAATGCTGCTAGACTGCAGAGGTTTGAGTCTGTCATGTGAATTAGGTACATGTGTCAAATGTTCTTGGCATGAGGGCTCAGTGATCTATCTCCTGGACAAGTGTCAGGATGCCACAGAGCAGCCAGTGTATCCATTCCTCTAATGTGCTAAGGCAAACGTTGACTGTGGATAATTTAATGTATATTAGGCTTTGAAATTCCATTCAGATAAAGCACATTACGATGGAGTATTTGTGCTGAGCCGCGAGTGTGTTCGCTGGTTGAGCTGGGCCCCTCATGAAATGGTAATCAGTGAAGTGAAGTGAGGTCAAGACGTTATCCCCCTGGTTTTTTGAATACGTTATTCCATCCTGGTAATGTTTCCTCAGCATTTGAGTATCTGCTGTATGATGTACGTGTCCTGTATTTGAACCTCTACCCATCGACCCTACTGAACAGTGAAAGAAAGTCTGCATATTTTGTAGGTGAGTATGTGTGAGATGGAAAGAGGGAAAGAGGGGTTTTTATGCCTTTCATCTTTCAAGCAATCAAACACGAAACCTGTTCAGTTTTCTGTGTGTTTTTATGTTTGATGTTGATATGGTGTTGACGGATATGACTGTAAAGGCAAGTGAGAGCTAATTGCTGGAACTATTCAAATACATGGACTCAGGACCTGAATTCATTAAATATTCTCAGAGTGGGAGTGCTGGTCCAGGATCAGGTTTCCCTGTTCATATTCTAACCTTATCCATTACAAGCTAAAAGGTAAAACTGATCCAAGATTAGCACCCGTATTCTGATTTATGGATATGGGCTCAGTCGAACTTTGCATTTCTAGGTTATTAAATACGAAACGTTTACTGCCTACTCGTTCTGTAACCCAGTTACACTATTGGAGTTTTTCTAGAACATCTAGGGAAAGTAAGCAAGGATAGAACAAGCATGAGTTCAAGTAAGAGATTAAGAAAGTAGGATGTGCCACCCAAGTGGATGGGTATGATGTAGAACAGGAGTAAAACTATCGCTATGTTTTTAGTCATTACTGGGCTCTGACTTCCATCAGCTGACTGCTGTATGACTCCTATAGCTGACTTGGTGGACCCCTGCCGAGTGGCTGCCTCTCTCCAAATTTGTGAATCGAATTTGGCTTGAGGCCCCAATCAAGTATAAACCATTACAGTATAGTTTAAACCACTGCAATCCGGATCAAACCATTTAATTCTAGAATAATGGAGTAAAGAAGCATGGGCCATTTTCTGCTATAAGTATACCGGCGGGAATGGCTGTCTCCTGGCTTTTGTTTTATGGTAAATGACATCCCACTACAGCCAGATAAGATGTATTACTGGCCTCCCTGGCTAACAGAGAGATCCAGCCACCAGACAATGCTTTGAATCTTAGGATTCAGCAGAAGTGAAGACATGGTACCATCTATCACATCTATCATGGCCCACAGAAAGTAGGCCAGCGATAACCACGTCCTCCTTATACCCATCCTCACCACCCCCCGCACTCCTGGCTGTGTTCGATTATTGTAACTCACGCCACCGCTCAGCGCTGGGCTCCTGGGGGACAGCACAGGTGCTGTTTCTGTCAGCTGCGGCTGACCTGTGACCTTCTGCTATGAGTTATGGCTGGGCCCTGGGCTTCCACAAGCCGTTGCAAACAAATGATCATGCAACAAGGCCAGAGTAAAGAAACCTACCATCGACTCTGCTTAAACTTAATGCATTTCTTTATTATTTCCTCCAACGAGGGCATGATGAAGGAGATGCAAACACAGGAGTAAAGAAAGTGATCAAATATTTATCCAGGCAAAGGCTACCTCTGACGCTAGCACTTACCTGCAGCGCAAGACAAGGAGACACGTACATTTGGGAAGCCAGGCAGACGTATATGTGAGTGAGTGATGGGTCTGCTTGGTTAAGGAGGACATTGGCAGCCGGCGCCCGTGTTTTCCTGTAGACTCATAGCAGAGGCAGGGTGGTGAGGAGCGTCAGGTTAAACACAGGCCCACTGTTGGCAGGCGCTCTGGAAATTCATCTCAGGGAAGAAAGCGCAAACTGGTAGCTTCAGCTCCGCCTAAGAACAATAATAGAAAATTCATCTTTAAATTCCAGAGCTTGTTGTAAAAAAAAGGGGCCTTGCCATTTTTTTTTCTCTTCTTAAAAGCCTGATCTTTGCCAGTCTTTTTCCAAGAGAGGCCCCAATACCCTCTCCTCTTTCACTGCCTGTATGAGGCGGGCAGACATGCCCCCTGCTTTCCCGTCTTGCGGGATCTTCTCACCTGTCTCCCGTGCCTCATCATGTATGGCCCAGCAGAGATGCAGGTTGCACGGATGTTGCTTTACTGTCCTCTCAAACAGGTGCAGATTAGCAGCACACACCCCCACAGGTAGACAGAGTGCTGCCT
The DNA here is from genome assembly GCA_022829145.1 of Albula goreensis. Classification (NCBI taxonomy): domain Eukaryota; kingdom Metazoa; phylum Chordata; class Actinopteri; order Albuliformes; family Albulidae; genus Albula; species Albula goreensis. The sequence goes on from CM040748.1 coordinate 22,484,071, forward strand.
GTAGATGCTGCTTTTGGATTATCAATTCCAAACTTCACAGTTGTCCCGTGCCCGTGTTTGTAGAAGCATGCACCACAGTGCTGTAGACAGTACAGCAATCTGCTGCTATTCAGACCTGGCCAAGGGCCAAACACAACTTTATGTTTTTCAATGAATGAATTTCATTGGCAGGCAGTTGTTGATCATTAAAGGTAATGGCCCTTTGTTGATGAGTTTGAAAAGAGCTGTGGAAATCAAGCTGTTGTATATCTTGCACTGTGTTTGCTCCCTGATGTACAGTCACTTAATTATAAGCGGAAGTCTGCTGCTTCTGTCAGATGGACCCTGCGCTGCAGATCAGCAGTAGGTTTGGTGAGTTTTGGTCAGTTCTGACCCCTTGGCTTCACAGTGCTCTGACTGTGGCTGCCCAAAACCAACACTCTCCTGGCCCAGATATCAGGTCAGGATATCAGGAAATAACTGCTGCCAGTTGTGAGACCAGAACATTCCTTCGATAACAACAACAACAAAAAAAGTAGCTGATCTGATTGGAAGCTGAGAGATTGTTTAAATAAGCGACACTGAACAGCTTTTGGACCAGACACAAAAATAACAACTCATTTTGGTGTTTCCTTTGCCAGAGGGGGAAACAGAGTTAAGGGGATATGATCGCACCATTTCTGTTCCATTCATTGCTTCAGCCTCTCTTAAGTTCTTTTGCCTTGGCGTTGCACTGTGATAATAATCATAGAATAGATTTAGCTTGGAGTTGTACAGTTTTTATAAAAAAGAAGAAAAATATCCATTGCTGGCCCCTTTGTTGTTTTTGGAATTACCCCTAATTGAATCTATTGTGGTCTTAGGCCTTCCAGATAATTCCTCCGTTACCTAGGGATATGTATTGAAGGGCATGCCACCATCTGCTGCTCAGCTGGAAATCTCCAAGCCACACAAGGACATCAGCAGAGAGTTTAGCTGCTTTTTTACTTGGACCCTCCACTGGTATGAATGGCTAGGCTGATCTAAACTCACAGTGCATGGTGGATTGCTTTTTCAACAGTGCCTCCTCTAGCATTACAGCTGTAGCAAACCTTTCTAAAAACAAGGACATCCACATCCTCAGCTTTCTTGTGTTTCACAGGGAATTTTACTCAATAAACTAATACATCTGGAACCAGGATGAAAATACACCAGGAATAGCTCAGTTTACGTCCTTTAACTTCCTCTGAATCCACACAGACCCTCCTTTTATTTTTGCCCTGACTGTGCTAGTACAGTCGACAGTCCTTGTCTTTTCACTTCCTGGTGACATGAGTAGAAGTCCCTCTGTACTCAGTTTAATATCTACAGTAATACTTCCAGCTCACTCTGGATTGTGCAAATCTCAAAGACACTGGAAACTTTGCTCTCATCTCCTTCAATACTGAATTCAGTCATTGTAAGGCTTAACTTTCTACAAGTGTTCCATCCTCACCTTCTGTCATATTTTAGCATGTTATATTTAGTTTTTCATAACTAACTTTGTCATTACTGTGCAGGAGGCAACCTCTCTGCAATTGTAGTCTTCACTATATATTTTTGACATCATAGTCAGATTAGGGCTAGGTGATATTTTCTAAAAATAATATCCCAATACTTTGAGGCATTTTTATGATGGAACTACTTCGTTTCCATGTGTTATAGAGGGAGAAAATGGATTCTATGACCAATGAGCTACTTCCAAGTGTGTTTATCAGTCAGGACGAGTACAGAAACATTTGCTCAGTGCAACATTCTGTCATACTAAATGATGTTATATATTGTTGCATAATAATATTGATATTATCACATCATATCAGGTGTGTTAATTATGGTAGGATCTGGAAAAGTGGAAGTGGATGAAAATATCACTTGAACAACAAATAAATCAATGAAAGTTATCTCTAGAGTGGTATTTGACTGGCATAGAGATCCTAGAGGCAGCCTATGGAACCCAATCTTATGAGCCTGAACCAAAATCCTTGTCATTGCAGAGAACCTTACATTAACATTAGGTAACATTGTCACCAGGAGAGGAATTTAGAATTACTGACTATTTTAATTTAGAATTACTGACTAGAATTACATTACTGAAAAGCTACATGCTAAGAATAGCCACTGTATGAGTGCAATACACATTTATATTGTAGGTATTGGAATGGCATGATTGTCTTTACTGTGCCCTCTTCTGTAATTGTCAGGACACTTTCTACAAAGAAGACATGAGAGCTATACAATGAACAGAGGGTCCTGGTCAGAGATATGTACTTCAGTGATAACATTCATTTGACTGGGAGTAGTACTATCTAATTAAAACTGACTTACAAATGACTGGCTGGATAGAGCAGTTATCCATTAATTTTGAGTCCAACTGAACTAATTTCTCAGACTGCAGTTTTCAACAAAAAAACGTGACGTTTGTAGTCAGAAAATGTTACAATATCCGTTTATTACATTCTGCTAGAACTGGAGGGAGAATGTCGCATACACTTTTTCATGACAAAAACATCTACAGATATCACATTTGAGATGCATTAATTCCCAGTTATAATAAGAATAGTGTAAACACTGGATTTGCCTTTGTTTTTTAAATTATTTTTAACTATCAAGACAATTGTACTTTTTTATAAAAAGAATTTAATATATACGAGAGATCATTTATTTTTAGCTTTTGAGCACTGTCTTAATGGGTCAATAAGTGCTGAGAAACCCCAAAAACCAGCATACACTTTGGCTGTCCAGGACCAGGAGCATGGACCACTGTCCAATACAAACTTATGCCTTGTTATCTTACAGTGTACATTACCCAAGTTGATTGTGTAGTTATTAATTACTGTATTTATTGGAATACTAGAGACCCTTATTATCTGGAGTTGCCTGAACTCCGATTGCAATATCCCAGTCGTCATGTCATATAAATGCTGGTTGCTGTAAGTAATTGGAAAAGGATCTGGATAGAAGTTTTGTTGCTGCTGTTTCAATCATGCTTCTAACACTAATATGAATACGTTTCACAATTTAAGTCCCATCACCACTTGACGACACATCACAGCACTTATAGAAAATGCCAATATTCTATGCAAAGCATATGAAAGATTCTGTCATGTGCAAGCATAATTTCCTTGCCATTTTTTTATCTAGAACACTTATGAAAAATGTATCTCAGGCACCTACCAGTTGTTATTGAGCAGGGCTTTGATATGGCTTGGATCAGCTCTTCTAACATCAGCTTGTTTGTATTACAGCAGTACAGCACTAAAACAGAAATAAATGTGGTGGTAGGAGCTCGCTCTGGATGGGGTGGGGTGTTTGGGGGGTGTTGCTCGGAGCACTCTGCTGTGTTGTCTCTCCCTCCTTGGCTTCATGATTTTCGGTGTGTGTGACCGGCAGAAGAGAAGGCTGGAATTTCACTGGATTCCCTAGAAGTCATTCGGAGACGATATTTAGACAGCACTTAATGACTGTAACACTGTCTTGTCTGCCTCAGCCATTGACGTTTCCTATGCCCCCTTCCCCTTTCCCTCTGATCAATCTCCCAGCCCTCCCTGCTCATTGACTCCAAACTTTGTCTCCACTGCCAGCACAGAATGGGGAGGCTTGGGAGCTAGTTCAGAGGCTTTGAGAATTATCGTTTGCTTTGTTCTGTTTTGTGCAGAGCTCCCTTGTTTTGTTTTGTCAGTTTTTGATATCAATGCCACCAAGCGCTCAGTACACCCAAGAGACGTGGGGAAAAAGGAATAATGGGTATCTTCACAAGACCACGACACACTCATTCTTTATGGAACCAAAATGCCTCAATGCTTTATGAAGGCATGGGTGTGAAGAACCCTGCAACCCCACACCTTTGGATGTTTGAGGAAGACTGGACCCCTGTGACTTTTGACAGGACGTCGCTGTACTTTTGCGGCCTGGAAACCGGTGAATGGTTTCTCAGACCCAATGCATTTGAGCCAGAGCAGCCTGAGAACATGTCTGGGGCGTGCTATCTGGAGAGTTCTGGATAACGATCCGTCCCCCTAGGGGCATGCCCGGAATGCGCCCTCATCGCTATCTCTATCCCGCTGTGGGACTCAGGACACTATTTGTTTTTTGTCTCTCTTTAAAGGCAAACACAAACAAAGCAGGAAGAAAGAGTGAGCAGTTAGCAGAATGGATATTGTGGGAGATGTACTGTATGGTATAGCGACGCGTGTGCCGGAGAAGTTCAGCACTCCTTAGAGATAACTGCAGAGAGACAGCAACACAGATAATCAGTGATGGGAGACATGAGAAGTGATGTTCAGGTCATTGTTTAAATAAAAAAACATTGGAGTGGAATAATTGTGAAACTGAGGGGGAACATATCCTTCTTCTCTGCATGTGTTTATTGAAAGATGCTACCTGGCACTTTGCATCATTATAAGCTCATCTGAAAAGAACATGCTGTTCAGGGCATAGAGGGACTGCTCTTCTCTGTGAAAACTTGTTGTTTGTCAGGAAGATATATCTCTCCTCATTTAAAAACGTCTCTCTGCCTCTGTCCCTGTCCTTTTCCCTTCAGTTTTCAGCTGAAAAAACAGTAGTTCTCAAACTGACGTCACTTTGGTTTAACCCCCTCAGCTGGTAACGTCCTGTCAAGGTCAGAGGTTGCTATTTCTGGTCTCCCTGGAGAGATCAGAGAATATCCAATAAGGGCTCTTACCCAAACTGCACAGCCACCACAAATCCCCCAGACACCAGACAAACAACCATGTCCCAAGTCCCCATCAATCACATTTTTATTAGTCTTTTTTGAGAACAGATTTACACAACATAGTTTCCCTCTCATCTCCCTTTAATTGATCTATTCTCTTGACTGTATGGCTTTATCTTTTCATTAACATATTAATCTTGGGAGGGAGGCGTTGAAAGCACATGCAGTCTGTTTACTGTATGCTGCCTCAATGAGCCGGTGCCAGGAGACAAGGAAGATAACTCAAGTGTGGTTGAAGTTCAGTGCTAATCAGGCCCATGTTTCTTATTGTAGCTTTTAAATGACCACTTGCCACATTTCCAAAACAAATAGTGACACTTCTCATGAAAGCAGAGCAGCACAGAAATTACGAGTGAGGGCAGGGGCTTATTGTTTTTGCTTTGGGCCTTGGATACAAATAGACAAATTTTGTGAGCAGTAATGTTCCCCCTTGGAAGCATTAAAGCACAGACCATGACAGTGCAAACAAAATGTCACTTTTGTTCATTTTTTTCACTGTGGGGAGGAAGAGCAAAGATAATGACTTGGTAAAAGTTACTTGAATGGAAATAGTGTGTATTGGCAGATGCTGGGGCAGAGGGCTGGCTTTTCTATGACACAAACATATCACATCCATAGCAGCGCAGCTTAATGTTCTTAGAGTTTCCATTTGTTGCTGCTGTCTCTCATCAGGATAACATTTGAATACAAAAACAGTGAAGTTAGGGGAAATGGGTGAAACTGCATCTTGGAGCTCCTTGCTGCCCTGTTGAATGTTTGGTTTTAATCATGTGCGCCTTTGGTAATAAGCAAACTTCACAGAATTATCTTACTTTGGCATCCAACAACAGTCAGACTCAAGTTACCACAATCAGCAACTGGGATGGCAAGATAAATGCAACATTTTGTCAGAGCATAGGCACGCTATAAATTCTGTGATTGAGCTTTCAAGGTTAAGGATGAATCACCGTTCTGAAGGAGATACAGATCGCGCTGCTCTCTGAGATGGGAGCACTTCCTGTTCTTGATACGCACTTGGAAAGCTCAGGCTTCTAGAGACTCTTTTTGACTTTAAGCCTCAAATGCCATCTCTTCTCATCACGGTTTAATTACTGGCTCATGAGTGGAGCAGATGTTTCAGCAGGTACATCACTGTATACTCATTTACAGAATCTCATCATCTCCCATACACCCCATACTACACACACACACACACACACACACACACACCTTCATTTGTCAGAAACCAAATGTTCTGTCAAACTCTGAGGGTCAAAGCTGTGTATTACAGATGCTGGGGCTAAGTGCATTGTTACCTGTGACTGAGGTAGGCGCAGGGTTTCTCAACACCCGGGGTAAATTTTTCTGAACACTCAGAGGTCACAAGTCTCTGAATGCATAGGGGTCTTCTGTTTGTGAAAACCCAGCATTTGAGATGTGGGATAGGAATCTCCTTGTGAATCCCCTTGGGCAGATGAAAGGTTAGTTCCTTTTCCCAGGGGTCTTGGGTTATGGTCCCAGTGACTCGGGCACCCTTCATCACTGTGCTTGGCTCTTTGTCACTGATTTGCTCAAGAGGATGTGCTATTACTGTAGGAAAAGTGGCAGAGACATTAGGGATAATGGAGTTAGCGTCTGCTGGGAGGGGCTCCTCCCCCAGCTCCAGAATCCTCAGCCTGTTATCAGAACAGCTGCCTCCTGGGCTCGGACCTCTGTCTTTTGTTTTCCTTTTGATATATTTACCATATCAAAATATATTACTCTGTAGTTAATATTATTATTATTATTATTATTTCCATTTCCAGCTGAATAAAAGGTGATACTTCAGTCATGCGTTTTTTTCACAGTTGATGTCTAAATAGTTTTGATGTGTTTTTGTATCCCCTGGGGCATATGAGGCCTAAAATAAGTAAATTTGTGTATTTTTTGGAAATGATGTTTAGGTGATGGAGATGAGCATGTACGTGAGTCTACTGCAGACACTGAGGTCACTCCCCAGGGCTGAGATAAGACGCTTTAGTGGCCTCCACACAAGAGGGATCTGGGGCCTATTGTGGAGTGAGCTAATTGTGTCTCTTGTCTGAGAGTTATGCCGTGTACTTTTGAAGGTCAGGGATTGATTCCCCCAATGGACTGCTTTTACTTGGATACTTGTAAAGAAGTCATTGTTTTTTTTTGTTTTTTTTTTTTTAAAAAAAGCTTATTCTTGTATAATGTGCATGTGGACATTGCACACCAATAAATCAACCTTGGATGTTAATTAAAATTAGTGGACAGAGTTTGTGTGCATCTGTCTGTGGATATAAGAGAGTGGATTGAGCTGTATTTTTAACTTGCAACACCAGCACATTAAAAAGTAACACACCCAAAGCTTTGCACATGCATGAAGGAAAAGTAGATTATGAGCTATGTGCCTTTGTGAAGTCGGGTTCCATGCCAATCCGTGTGCAGGTTAAGAAAGCTGTGACATTGTAGGTAGGGGCTTTGTACCCCCTCTATACTGATGCTGCAGTGTCACGTTGCATTCAGTAAAAAGTAGGGCCTATCCTGCAATAAGGACTGAAAGTTGTGACAGCCATTTCTGAGAAATTCATCCAAGTAAATATTATGTCGTGCAGGGTATTACAGAATGATCATTATGTAGCCTGTAGCCATGGGGTGTTTTTTTAATATAGCAGCCTTAACACAAAGACAGATAAATCACTAGCGTATGGCAGTGGAGATCACACTAATGATTTGCAACAGCCAGATTGCACGTTGCAAACATGGTGCAGATGGGCAGACTCAGAATTTGCCCACTGCCAGCGGAGTGAGGAATATACATGTTAATGGAGTGCCATCTATCCATCCCGGGCCTACGTCTCATTGAGATTAGCATGTTCTGTTAGATCCTCACTCAAAATGTTTTCTTTGTCCAGTAACTATCAGTTAAAACAAGTGAAAAAGTGAACAAAGTACAATTAAAAATAATCTACAGAGTAAGTTAGAAGTTTTAGTTGCACCAAAAAAAATGATTTGTAATCTAGTTTCCCAAAGGAGGTTTGTTGGGCTAGACTGTTGTGCTTGGTATCCCAGCAACGTCTGCTGGGAAAGTCTCCCAACAAACATACACACAGATACACTGCGACACGCACATACACACACGCACACACACATACACACACGCAAATGTATTCACACACGCACATACACACACGCACACACAAACTTGTTTAATCTCTGCCCACTTGCCAGAGCTCTCAGTGGGCGACTCAGGGGTCCAGTCAGCCTGGGTGAGCTGACTCATACTGCGCTCTCTACATCATCAAGCCCTGGGAATTGGCCAATTACCCATGATGCCCCAGTGCAGTCACCCTCAGATCATCAGATCATCAGCCAGCACTGTGGATAAACATGCTTGCCCTTACTCTGTGGCCCAGACCACAACAGCTCGTTACAGGCACCTCTGCATCACGTATCAGAGGTAACCCCCGCACAGGGACCCCAAGCACATAAACACCAAGACCAAAACAAACAAATTAACCCAGGCCAACACCAGTGAAACAAAGCATGACACCTTTGTCGTCTGTGGAGGCTGACTTGGTATTTAATTACTGAAAAAGAAAAAAACATGGGTTCCTCCAGCTCAATATCCACCCCTCTGCAAAATGAACTCATACTAAACCTTTAAAGGATGGTTGTCAGACCTTAGTCTTAGCACGCACGCAGTGTTTGGTCATTTTGTATGTTTCAGCACTTATGGTATTTATTTAACTCACTTATTGGCTATAGCGTTTATATACCTTTTCAAGGCTTAAATTGGCTGGTTTTTGAAAGAACCCCTCAAAAAACTTACACCAGGCACTGTATTTGACACCCCCTCATTGTAAAGGGCTGAAAACATTAAAATCGTGGGGTCTGAGACTTCCCCAGTGTGACAGCCCAGCTGATACAGCACCCCAGAAATATCTCCCAGCTATGTCCCAAGCTAATGGGCCATGATACCCATCCACTGAAGTAATAATAAATAAAATATAATTAAGAAATTTAAGTGACAGGTTTTTTTTGGAATACCCTCATTAACAGCTTACTTAGTTTAGGATTTAAGACTTCCATATCAGAGATAGTACACATTGAGGTGTTAGGGCACCTTATCTCTTTCATTTCTGGCTTTTTTGAAAAGATATAAAAACATAAATTTGTATTTTTTGTTATTATTTTTAAGAACAAAAGGCAATAATCATAGGTGATACACAAAAAATTTTGCTCTGCCATTTGCGATTTTTGGTCCCAGTCTGATACCTCCTTGTAAATGAGCGCTTTAGTTGGATGCAGCACTCCACAGTCCCTGTCTTCCTTTCTTAATTGAACAGCGCTCTTTTTTCTTTCTGGGGATCTGGAATGTGCGATTGCAGACGTGGGCTGTACTACTTCAGATGGCTGGCACACGGGTGACAGGCTGCGATAACAGAGAGCAGAGGCTCTGTGGTGGTGGGTGTAGCTATCCAGAGGCCAAACCCAAACTCAAATCCAGACCCTCAATCTCAAGAGTCTAATTTAATAATGCACTATCATCTATTGTAGAATTGATCTGTATGCCATAGTATTGCACAGGGTTGCAATTCAATATCACAGTAGCTTTTGTATGTTTAAAATATTACCCTACTGTAGTGCATGTCTAAGTGGCACTTTTAATATTGTGATGTTTGGCTCGGGGAATGTGTTTTGCTTCAGAGGAAAGTGGATGATTCACATTTCTTGCTTTCAAAGACTCAGTGAATTGTGGCGTTCTTGTGCTCCCTCCCCCCAGCGCTGCACTGTCCACTCAGCCTGGCTCTTCCTCTCTGCTGAGGGACACAGTTTTACTCTTTTATTCCATTGAGCCTGTATGTTTGGTTTAAACTCCACTCATTCATGAAATAGACAAGAAATGTCAAGACATTTTCAATAGAAATACTGATATTTAAAGGAGGTAATAAAGACATTACATCTGCAGAAAATGTAATTAAAATACAATATCAAGATACCACTTTACAGGCTTTGGTCTCCCCTTATTGCTGAGGGTGGTGTTCTTAAATTGTCTAAAATAAGTCCTAATAGATTTTACATGAAAAAGAAATGTACCTTTTTAAGTTAAGTCTGAGGGAAATGGAATAATCTGAAAAGCAGCTGGAAGAAAAGGAGGAGCATATTTCCTTTTTTAATTTAAATTTATGTTATCTTATTGTACTGCTGTTTCCAAGTGACTGCCTCTCTGATATAATCCACTTCTTTTGCATGACTTTTTTTCTAATGCCTCACTAGAATGGCTGCATACTAAAACATTTTCCACCAGCTTTGTCCACTCAAGGAAAACCCCTTACTCCATGCATGCACATTGACACACGTGCACAGACAAAGGAATATACATGTCCAGCTGGGGTCCCCCACGCACAGCCTGGCCTTCTCCAAAATCTGTGGTGCTGACCCTAAGCCTGGGCCATTCGCTGGCCCTTTCGGATGCCCATCACCCAGGACAATGTGCGGTCAGCTTGCAGAGCCAGGACTCTCCACACACACACAGACACACATGCGCGTGCACACACACACATGCACACACGCACGCACACACACGCACACACACACACACACACACACACACACACTCACACACATTCGCAGACACACTCACACTCGCACACACACACACTAACACACACGCACACACACACACAGCACGTGGGTCAGCAGTTCTGCTGCTCAGCGGAGGAGAACGTTATCAACTGAGACCATAGCCAGGGCTTTTTACTCTCGGTCCTCTCTGCGACTGCTGTGGAAGTTGCATAAACAGCCACACCACAAAGCGCCATCCCAAACACTGATGCAGGGAGAGACAGCAGTAGTGTGGTTTTCAAAGGGGCCAATTAACGATGCCTCTGTTGCAGTGCATTAGTAGTCACTGTACATTCGAATCCGAGGGCTCTGCTCCTTACTGTGCTGACCTGTTCTCGTGGATTTATTTTCATTTTTATTTTTGTTTATATTTGTTTCTCCTGTTGAATACATTGCATGTTGTTCTGCTCCTTCTGAAATGGGCTTATGAGGTTTTGTGGGATTGTGTGCACTGACAGAAACGTGGCAGGGGCATGCCTGCATGGGCTGGGCCGCGCTCGTATCGGTGAACAAAATCTGCAGACACATCAGGCTCTGTGTGTTTGTGCATGAATCATTCTGTGTTCTAATTACCAGTCCTTTTTGGACTGCCAGAGCAGGCGAGCTCCCAACATTTTGAGAAGGCTTGTGATGCTTATCAGAGTCCTCAAGCAACACTATCCGGAACCTATTGTTCAGCTTCTTCTCCCTTAGTCTGGAGTTTTTCATGTGAACAGTCCCACTCTGCATATTTTGTCATGCGAATGAATTTAATGCAGTTTAATAGGTTTAATTAAGGATAGCTCATCAGTCTCAAGTGGGCTTTAATCCTTTGTGAGGGGTTCACCCCCTCTGTAAACAAAAATAGATAAATCATGACTAATTTACCCATATTATGAAATGCTAATGAGGGCCTGGCACCGGGCGTGGAGGGCCGTCGCAGTGCGGAAACGGCCGCCGGAGGGGGCAGTCAGCGCCATGGCCATGCCCCTCTGCCAGTGGAGTGCAGGTGCAGCTGAGGGATTATCTGTCATGAGGATTTCCACACTGTTGCTGTTCTTTTTGTTCTATTTTTACTCCCTTGCATTTCCGGGACCTGGGCCTCTGTGCCTCTGTGCCCCTCCCCTCCTTGCCCTGCTCTTTCATTGGTTGTTGCTGGAATCGCACCCTACATGTGTTGCCTCTGCAGCCGAGGCTGAAGACTGTGTCCAGGTTGTGCTTCACTACTTGGAGAGATGCCAAGACAGGGAGACATTATTTTTCTGAGGGCATCTCAGTGTTGTATTCTGTTAGAGCCTTATCCACAGCCTCCAGGCCATACCCCATGAGTTGAAACAACATTGTAGAAAATAGAGGGGTAGAGCCTGGGGCCTACAAGAGCACCTCCATGCCCACAATTCCTCACTCTCACCAGGGAATGTGACTGAGACCCGCCTCTCCCATTTAAGAGAGCTGTCTGGGGAACCACAAGCCCATTATTCTCATATTCCTTTTTATTCTTTCCCAACCTTCTGTTTCTCAGCCTTTTTTCATTTGAAACTTTAGCAGCCCCTTTTGCCATCTGCTTGAGTCATCTTTGCTTTTTACTGTTTCTTCTAAGATGTAAGAAGCACACCAGACTGAATGAATTAGCTATATGATACTGAGGCGTAAACTAGCCAGGGCATTCCATGCCATGTAAGTATATGGTGGTTAAAGGCACTCCATGCATTGTAAATGTATTGTTTCTTCTAAATTCTGCAGCAGTTTTGAATGGTCATTCATAGGAGGAAGGATCATTTCATATACTCGTTTACAAAGTATACATGTTTTTCGCTTTTCACATACTGCATGCAGAAGATTGTGTATGATCTGTCTGAACTATCTGCAGCATCTGACATTGTGGAGAGCATTTAAAAATGAAGGAAACTCGACCACTTCTCTCTTGCTGTCTTTGTCCAGTGTTTTTCACTCCACATACTGTAACTTCTGGGAACTCTATTGTATGTGGGACCAGCCAGTGATTTGAGACCCTCAGACCTCATCTTGATCTGAAGAAACTGTAATCATCACTTCAGGGGAGCCAAACCCAACATGAGGCAGTGCAGTATCTGCTGCTTTTAGATTGGGATTTTCTTGGATTCATCATCATTTCATCATCTCTCTGGGTAGAGAAAACAGACAGCATCTCTGTCACTCTCTGTACATATATATATATATATATATATATATATATATATATATATATATATATATCTTTTGCTCTCTCACTTCTGTTCTCTCTCCCTCTCTCTCTATTTCTCTGTCTGTTTTCCCTCCTATTCTGTCCCAGGTGAGTGTGTAGATCCCTGCCACTCATATGTCTGTGTTCACACCTGCAGCAGTAGTTCAGTATCTGTGTGTCTAAGGTATCAGACAGGGTCTAAGGATCACTCACTTGCAGCAGACCTTGTGAAGCTCCCTGTAAAACACCTTAAGACAAAGACAAAAAGGAGCCTTTCTCCACTCTGGCCATGTGTCACATAGTGCTGTATTTTAATGGTCAAAACCCATGGTGCAGTACTCGATATAGAGAGTATCACCTTCAGTAATTGGTTCCATTTTGACTCAAAACTCTGTCGTATAAATGCAACAGTTGTATGGCTGCAATGGTTGCAATTTCTGCAATGAAATGAAAGAGATATTAAACAAATCTTGGTTTTCAAAAAAAAAAAAATGTACTATTTATTCAATATAGTGTTTTTTAATCTTTGCATCAAGAATTTGCACTGCCAAAATAGATTCCCCCATTTTGAGTTTTCTGCATTAGGAATCTTTCCACCTCTCATGTTTTGGTGGTTTTGTATGGTGGGTAGCTCCTGCTAAGGGCCCATAGCCTGCCCCACTCAGCAGAAGTACAGAGGGGTGGATGAAGCTCCCTGTCTGGCTTACAGGTTGTCAGGGCAGGGGCTGTTAAACTGACTGTGTGGGTGATGCAATGTTTAAATCGTACAGAGGGAGGAAGCTGATTAGTACTTCTCCCTTTGTATGTTCAGAGGAACAAAGCGTGTCTGCAGGAGCTGTTTCACATGCTGTTGAATAGAGCAGGAAGCAGAATTTTTTATGTAGTTATATATTTATTTTTTAAATGATCCTCGCCTCCCACAGAAGAGGCCTCCCACTGATTTCATACAAGCACATTCAGTGGGAATGCCATCTAAAAACACACAGGAAGAAATCAAGCGGCGGATTTCGATGAGGTGCCAGAGTGTCATCCTCCTCAAATCCATAGAGCAGTAATTCTCTCATTGTGCTTTCCTTTTTGTGCTGTTCCTTAGTCATGTGGGGAACATGCAATTGTTTGAGGATACCAGAGAGACCTCTGGGATTGGTGTATGTTCCCTTCAGTTCCTGTGGGGCTCCATGATCCTATTTCACATACTGCATTAGGAACTGGGTCCGTTGTCTTATTTACTGATACCTGGTCATCCAATAATAACTCCCACCCAAGAGCCAATTAGGGAATACCAGGAGCACAGCACAGAGGCTATGGTTGGAAGACAAGCACCATGAAAAAGACAAGAAACAAAAAAACTCTTCCTTAAAGTGAAGGCTGCTTAATTTCCATTTCCTCTGAGGTGTTTTTCCTGAGTGACAATTTTGTGAGAGGATACACTGCTGTTGGGGAAGGTTAAGTTCCAAAAGACGTCTCAGACTTCTGGAAAAATAGAAACGCTGCCTGCTGCACTTTTCACTAACTTCCATGATACTTCGACTAAGTTCCCAGCGCAATCTGGTGCACTCCTCAGCCACGCACACGTCACACACTTAGAACAATCAGTTTTGAAATTCAAATCCGGGGCTTGTTATTGTGTTCTGATTTATGGTAATGGTGTGCATGAATTATTCTTCTACTTTTTTTTCCTTGCCTTGGACAACATTTGTTTACTTCCATCCATAATTGTGTGGAATGGAATAGCATCATTTGTTTGTTTTGCTGTGTCTCTCTCTCTTCCTAATGGAAAAAAAGAGGGCAAAGAGAGAAAGGTTGCGGTGAAGCGGACAATGCTGAAGCCAGTGCTCAGCCGGTGTGGTTTGGCCCCATTTGTTGACTCCAGGGGAAGGTGTGGCCTCACTAGGGCTGAGATCGTGATAGGCTTGGGCCACATAGCACCCCCCCCCAGGGCTCTCAGATAATGCCAGGAGTGCTTTCCAGTGTTCGCTGTATGTGTGTGGGAAGATGGAGAAGGTCTGCTGTTCCCCTGTTCCCTCCATGGAGCTCCTCTTCAGCACGAGGCCCACCCACCACCGCTCCCCTTCTCCCAGTCAGGATACAAGGCCTGGTGAGCTACCCTCCTCTGGAGCGCTGCCCTCTGTGTAGGCATGTGACATTAACAGCTCCAGGCACCCAAGCTGTCCAGGTGAAGACTTGTGCAACAGACATAAATCAGGAGTCAAAGGCCAATTAATTAACCAAAAAAGAGTGGAACAAGTGTAACAATGGATGTTGTAGGCGGTCCTGTGGATCAGTACTGGCAGCGTTTGCTCTTCCAAAGAGCAAAACAGTATGAAGCCCACTATTTATGAATCATTCAATGCGAGAGGGATTTCAGATGTTTTTTTGATGTTCTAAACGGGGTGCGCAGAGTCGCCTTTGATTCTATTTGCATTGCACATCTCAATTATACCCATCCTGGTGTGGAGGATGTGACTGGAGGTTGTGTGCTAATGCATCAGTCCATTAAGCTCAGTACACATATTAAGCTTTCTTGAAGGGAGCTGGCTGTGAGTGAACCTGATACATGTTACGTGTGGACTGCAGTGGATTCGCCAGAGTCAGAGATGACACCTAGTAATGTGTCTCACCACCTCAGGACTCGACAGCACTCTCCATGACATATGGTGCCACCCACTGACGCTCTGTAAGGCTATATAGTACTTACTGTAACTCCAGTACAGACAACATTACCAGCCACTGTGTTGAGCCAAATTATGTGTCACAGCTCAATAAGATCTTCCTCCTCTTCCGTCCAGAATGTATTATTGGCTTAGTGATAACAAGATTTGAGCTGGATCGATAACTATATTATGTCATTTAATGCTTTTTTGGTTACATTTTTGTTTTTTTTACACGGAAACACTTGTAACTGACAGATCAGGACCTTTTGTAGTGACATTTCCTTATTGATTGAGTGTTTATTGTTCATTGTCTATTCACAAGTTCCTGTCAGACTTTGAAACTCCAAGACACTGTCAATATTTTTAAACTGATTCTTACCCACTCTTGATACATAAGCAGCTTCCTAGACCTATGTCTGCTATGCTATAACGCCAATCCTTCCAGCACCTCCCCCCAAAGCTACCACTTTGCTCACATGCTTTAGTCATCTTCCACACACGCAGCCACTGCTTTCAATGACATATCATGTAATCAATGAAAATGTGTTCACCCAAAGATATTTACAGCTACATTAGCATTTGCATTCTTACCGTGTCTGCCCCTGTTTGTTTCTGAGGTTAAAGCCTGCAGGCATTTGTATGCAGTGTTTCACCATTTGCCACCAACTTTAGAGGTGCGCCCTCCTTGTAGCCATGTCTTTAGTATGTAGGGAGTGACAGACCATGATGGCAGTCATTAGGCTGGGCTGACGAGCTGTAATCCTCCCTGGGAGCATGCTGGAAGGGGTGTGTGGAGGAGAATCAGTAGCAGACAGCATGGATGTCAGAAGAAGGAAGACAGAAAATCCTGTGGGCCATCAAATGGGCCTCCTGCTCTGTATGCTGAATTGGAGATGACCAGAATTCATAGTATGTTGCTACTTTCGTTTAGAACACTGTCTTTCTTGCCCGACCTGCCTTTGTTCAATAGCTATACGTTTCTTTACTCTTTACTCCATTGTCCTGAAAGCTCTGGTCAGCATTAATTAATTTATTCCTGACTTCTGTGCATGTGGATAGCTGTCCTGGCCTGGGCTGGTCTCTGTGCACCAACAATAAGGTGTCACCAGTTCATTAAACAGAGGATATGCTCAGTGACTCTGCCTCCTCAACACAGCAGGAAATTGCTCTTTTCTTTGAAAAAAAGATAGTTGGCAGAATGAAAGAAATCCTTCATCTCAAAAGACCTTTCCTCATAAATATTGTATTACCAGAAAAAAGTCAATAAGTAGAAGAGGAAGAAGAAGTGGGAAAGAAAAGAGAAAACTAGGGCAGGAAAAATAGTGTGAGTCTCCCAAGCTGCTGATAGAGAGCAGAGAGGTGCTTATTAAAGGGGAGGAAGAGGAACAGCACTGTACAGGTCTGACAGTACCCTTACACAAACAAAATGGGCCCAAAATGAACAGAGTGCTGGATCACCCAGCACATTTTTGGGAGATCAGACACTGTTCCGGTGTCAGCTACAGTAGGTGGCTGAGAAGTGAGTCATTCCCTGTCACTCTCTCCCGGTTTCCCCCTGCCTCTCTCCCTCTTTGTCTCTCTCTCCGTCTTTGAAGGTGTCTCAAAACACACCAATGTAAGGACGTGCACACATATGGATACACACACACACACACACACACACACACACACACACACACACTCACACAAACGCATATCATACCAACATTCAGGAAACACACACAGCCCCATCAAACCAACACACAAGCACATGTATACACACAAAAACATACAAATATGAACACACATTCATGCACCAATGCTTATGCACATAAACACACATGTTTAAATCAACATGTATGCAAACGCATACTTGCAAACATAAAATACACAAGAATGCACACACACTAACTTTGTTACTAGAGGATAAACAAAGTAGATTTAAGGATTTCTATCCTGGTCTACATAGCGGAGCATTTCAAGGGGAATTGTGTGGGGAACAGTTGGCTCACTGAGAGAAAAGGACAAAAGATGTAAGTTTATAACAATACATAAAAAAGTAGAAAATACAAATATGAATATACTCACACATGAATGTTACATGACAGAATGAAACAAACCCAGCTCATTGTTCATGGCAGACACACCTTAACTTAAATGTAGTTTTCCATTAAATCATTTTGGTTTAACTCCTTTTAGGGAACAGACAAAGGGCAAAATTACAACCAGGCAGCTCTGCAGCATTTGAAAGGTCAAAATAATTTCAAAACTAATGTTTGATGAACAGTAGCACATGTGTAAGTGTGTATGTTTTAATAGTCCTAGCTTGTAAGTACAGAAGAATTAATATTTCATTACTTCTAATGTGTCCATTTTGTATATTCAGTTAATATTATGTGTTGTCAGGTGACCTTTTTGCTGCAATTTCAGTCCACTAGGGAACACATCTGGAGCTTGCATATTAACAGCATTGTCACTTTTATTTAGGACTACTGCAGGTTACATGTGTGGCTCTATCTTACCACTTATATATCAGCTTGGCTGTTATCCTCTGACCTGAAAAACCACTAGCTTAATACCTGTATCTTAAGCAGGCTGCACTGGAGGAAATGCAGCTCTCCCTGGCAGCGAAAATGCATTTTAGCATTTAGCTGAAAAAAAAATGTTGCTCTATATCAGCCTCAGGAAGAAAGCATATCTCTTTATATGCCATTGTCTGACCGTGGATGCCTTTTCTTTCACCCAGCATCTCATGCAAATGAATAAGGACAGAGGGATTTTATGGGAACCAGTCAGTAAGGGAGCATGCACAGTATGCAGTATGTATGAGTACACTTCCCACTTTGAGTCCCTCTGTGCACGAGTGTATGTGTGTATGTGTGTGTGTGTGTCTTAAATGGGGTGGCTTTCAATGAGTCTGTGTATATTCATTCAGTAATAGTGCATGGAGCAGGAAATTTCCGGTAAGTAAGTCCCTCGACGGTGAGCCCACGATAATTTCAGAAGCAGAGCGGTGATTCCCTTATTATTCAGGTAACCAAGGGAAACCCTTCTCAAATGGCAAACTGCTCCTCCGTCTATCTAAGACAGAGTAATTTACTTGCTCTGTGGAAGGCTGAAATTAAACATTGGGCTCCACACGTTCTCTCTTCAGCCCAAGGAAAGATCCCAGCTCTACCTCTCTCTCAGAACGGCAAAGCAGAAACAAACAAAAACACATTCTCCAGGGCTTCATGGTTCTACATGGAGCTGTGGCAGGTAATCACCTGGTGCTGTACTCTTCCTTTTTCTTTTCTGCTCCCTCATCATTGAATTAAGTAGCACATCCATATTGTAATCCTCCCCCACCCCCCACCTCCCCTGAAAAAAAGCAGAGCTGGCGGGAACACGGTGCTTCCCTCTGCTTCCTCTGTGTGTCTCTTGGCTCAGGATCTTGTTCGGAAATGGAGCAATCCCCTTTTTGTCGCTGTCGATGCTGATATGATTCGTGCTAGCTGCTTCCATCTCTCATGTCTTCCCATTGTCCATTACAGCCCCCTAAGAGTCCATAAGTTGCTGATGTGAGCTTTGCTTTTTTTGTACACGAACAAAATCTTCTAGACTTGAATTCATGACCTGCAGGGTGTCCTGGGCATGTGGCGGGATTGAGATTATGGAGCAGCAGGGCAGGGTAGCTGTGGATCGTTTCTGCTTCATCTAGGTGCCAGCAAGGCCTGAACACTGTTATGATAAGTGACTTAGCTCGGTGAGCCAGGAGGAAACACAGCAGGCAGGAGCCGGGCTCAGTGGTGAGGTGGCGCTGCATGGCGGATTGGTGGTCACTGCGCAGAGATACAGGGTGCTGGGGAAGCCAGGGAGTAACACAGCAGAGAGCTTCATTTGCCTGATTCGCTCCACTGTGCATGCTGCCTGTCTGAAGAGCTTGCGGGGACCACAGTTGCTAAAATTTGTCATGAAGTGTCTGTGTGTGGCCTCTGAATGTCAGCTGTGTTTTGACCTAAAGGTGTTGCTTTTCACATAGTATTTGCATTATTTTCATTTCCTTTCGCCATTTCTATCGGCTTCTCTCCTTTTATGTCTCTCTCTCTCTTGCTCTATTCCTCTGTCTCTTTGAGTATGTCCCCATGGGTTCTGTCACCAGACAATTAATGTGATGTATTTTATTTTCTTCTTCCCCACAATTTCAACTTAAGCAAATTGTGATTTTTAAACCCGCTTTAGTGTGGGTTTTCTGCTGTGCTGTAACCTCTTTACAGGGGCCTGAGGCAGCTGAACTTTACAGAATCAAACGCTACCAATGAGTGGCTGTCGGGGCAGTTTATATCAGCCAGCCCACTCCCCAGCCCTCATTAGAGGCCTCCAATCCCCAACTCTGCTGCCTCAGCTTCAAAGATCTGTGTCACATTGTGTGACACACACACAGTCTGTATACACTCATACGCCCACTCAAACACACATGTGTATAAACACTGGTATGCACTCAATCAACACACATACACACAAATCCACTCACACACAAAGGTTTGCGCACACACACACATACAATCACACACACGATAGTGTTCAAACATACATTCAAATTACCACTTCAGCTATGTGAATGCAGGTTGATTACCTGATTGATATATATTTCATGCATGAGAAAGACCACACTTAATAACACTCTTTACATTTTCTGCTTTGAATCACAAATGACCTATAAAAGAATGATGCCTCCTCTGTTAAACTGAGGAGGTAAACTAGGGTAGTATGATGCCTTGCTCATCAATAGTCTTTCAGTGGAGAAATGAAGTCAATGCTAAACTGCATCATTAATTTATTCAAGTGGGGCTCCTTTCTTTTCACTGGGCTGTTGACCCAGAACCATATCATTATAAATGCAATTATGCCTGCGGATTGTTTTTGAGTTACAACATTCCCCAGTGCTGATGCTTTTGTGGACTCTAATAGGAGTAGTAAGGGTTCTAGTTCCCCTCTTGGACGAGTCGGAGCCAGAAGTCTCCGGGAGAGCAAGTGTTCATGTGTTCTGCTGCCATGTGGAGGCCTGACCCAGCCTGGCTGTCTCTGTCTCTCTCTCCTAGGCTTGTTTGCTCTGTGAGGGAGATACATTTCAGCTCCAAAAAAGCCACATAACTGTACGATAATATTAATAAACAAATTGTTCTCTATCCAATGATATAAGCAAAAGCATATCGGTGTAAATGAATACCTTGGACTACCATTCTCTCCGTTAACAGAGGCTAAAGCAGTATATTTATAATGCGTAGGGACTCCACACATTATTAGATGTAAAAAAAAGGCCCAGTGAGTGACAGCAAAGCTGATGTGTACCAAATGAAATTGATTCACAAAAGGAAAAGCATTCCCCTAATACTCTAGACGCAGAAGTTGCATTTTTCAGCTCAGAGGAATGAAAGCTTAAAAAGAAACGAAAAAATGAGTAAATCCCCCTGGCCTTATGGGAGGATGTTTGGCAGACTGACTGCAGGTCAGAGATTGCTTTGGTTTTTTTATGCCTGGAGATTTTTTGCATTGCCAAGTTATTGGTGGATGGATTTTACAGATCTACAGATGTGTAATTTGGCTTTTGGAAGTTCCACCGATTGCACTGTACCCTTTGCTTGGAAGGGCTTTAACAGCAGTTACACTTGTTATTGGGGGACGTATAAAACAGCACAGCAGATCTTCGGTGTGGGTATGTGTGCATTTGCTTAGTGATGATCGATGCTGGTTGCCTATTTCTCATGAGACTTTTCCATACCTCTCATGGTGTGGATGTGATATCACCATTTCCAACTTATTTGTGTGTGTCAGACCCAAACTCTCGTTAAGAATTAGTTGTGGTTTACTCTCTAGACTGATCTCATCTCAGTCCAAAGCTGCCTCTGCAAGGGCAGCAGATGGAAGAGTAACCCATGATGGCTATACTGTAGGAGAGTAGCCAGTAGGAGTGTAACTCAGGATAACCCCTGAAATGCTCAGGAATGTTTTATGGTCCCTGCCAGTGGGAAGCAGGGCCTGCTTCACTGTTGCTCTTTTTCACCCAGAGGTATTAATAGCTCTGGTAATTGCAGCGAATCACAAGTTAGAGGAAGTGCTCCTTATTTGAGAACAGGGGGAAAAATGGAAACCAGGAGAAAATTTCCCTAATTAGCTGAACTGTGCTTAAATTTGTCTGCTGCACAGCTCCAAAGTGCAGACTTTCTCACTGCTCAGGGGCCTGTCACCAGGGGACCAATAGGAGAGCTGCGTTCTTGCTGCCCAATCAGTGTCCAGTAGAAGAGTGTTTCCCCATTGACCATGTGGTTACGCAAACCAGATGAAGCCAGCATGTGCTGAAGTAATGGTGCTTTATGTGCTGGGATCTGCAAAGCATGGCACATGCCATCCCCTTCAACACTGTCATGAGCTTGAAATATTAATTGTGAGAATCATTTCTTTTAATCACAAACTCAGAGGTTTCTACTTTTTCAAACAACTCAGGCGATCTGATAATATGCCTTTATTAATAAAGGCTGCAAACAAGTGCTTCAAGTATGTCTGCTAATTATTTTACTTTTAATTATTTGAAATATGCTCAGCATTCACTAGTTAAGGATGATGGTTTCTGTGTGTGTGTGTGTGTGTGTGTGTGTGTTTTTGGGGGGGGGGAAGCTTTGCCTGTAGTGTCTTCCTCACTGTGAAAGATGGTATTTTATTCAGATTTCTTTTGTACCACTTATGCTCAAAACTGAACAGATACACATACACCATTGCTGAATATTTTCAGCTATGCATGTGACATTTTCATACATTAATTTGGCAAAACTGGAATGAATTCATCACCACTTGGAATTCATGAACTGCATTAGTCTGAGGTGAGAGGTGCAGGAGAGCCACTGTAAAGTTCCAGTTTCGGATTAAGTTCCATCCTGTCTTTTAATTCAGGAGCCATTGAAATTGCTATTTGATTTATTCAGATATTCACACACCCATCAACCCTTTTGAAGACGTTAGATTGGAGCGTACAGGCAGGCGTGAATGGGGGAAGTTCCCCTAAGCACACAGGGATAATGGCAGGGCTTCTCTCAGTGCTCCTGTCTGCCTGCCATGCAGGAGCCACTGTGCCATTAAAATAAAGACAGTGAGTGGATGTGGCTGACCTGAGTCAGAGGCACTAAAACCTTAAACTGCCAGCAACGCCGCTGATGTCTGATAATCCCAGGTATATTTCGGATGACGAAACCTTTTTAAATTGCTGCAGCGGCCCCCCAGGCAACAAGTATACAGATTTGTGATGATTTCCCCAGTCCTCTAGGACATGCTGTATAGTAGCTTGGCACAGCCGTCTTGATTTGTGAAGAGCCCATCTCCCCGGAGGTCTGCCAGTCCCTCCCCCGGACAGGAAGAGAGAGCATCAAATTCCATCAATCTCCTCCCCGCCACGCTCTCTGCTCACTCACTTTATCTATTTATTCATTTATTAGTTTACATTACCTTGCCATGATTCCTCTTGAAGCCCAAGATGATGGATCTCCCACCTGTCTGTGGGAAACATGGCACATTCCTGGCAACCTCTTTATTGAAATGCTCTCCCTCACCGTGTGTTATCGAAGCACTTATTTATTTATTCATTGAGTCATTCATTGTGTTGTTTCTGATGACAGGCAGACTTCAATGGACAGGAGCTGTTTGCTTCGCAGCCATATGATCTTGTGTGGCATGTTCTCTGAGATGCGTTGTTTTTCATGTGATCCCTAATCCCAGCTAATCACAATCCCTTTGGTCAAAGTGCTTCCTTCTCTATCAACCATGATCAGTTGATTAAATCAGTTGGTGAGACAATAGCCTAGCAAACTGGCTACCTAAAGACAATGAGCAACTCTGAATAAAGTATAGAACCATTTTGCTGTACTGCAGCTATGGCTGTAATAGATGCTATAGCAAATAAAATGTTATTAATACTTTATGGGTACGGAATTGCATTTATGAGTATGCACTCATGTGTGTAGATATGTAAGTCACTTTGGAAATGCTGCATCTGCTAAATTAATGTAATTTAATATAATGTAATGTAATGTGCTGTTTTTATGGTGACAAGACCATGCAGACACATGAATCAGAAGGTCTGATCCTGCATTCTACAGAGGAGGGGGGGGGTGAAGAAATATAGTTGTGTTTTAAGACATGCAGGGGCACGCACTCTGGGTTTGTGCTTGGGAGAATTCTTCCAGTGTTCGTCACTGTCGGTCTGACCACTAGCCACAAGCGTGGAATCTTTCTTCATCGCAGAAAAGGAGGCCTTTGTTTAGGGAGGGCTGCAGCTAAGGATGGTTAAATTAGTTTTAATAGCCAAGCGTCTGAGTTTGTGAAGGGCTTGGGTTCTGTTATGGTATTTCATGATTAGATTAGGCTCCATGGGAGAATAAAAGTGAGAAGTGACGTGTGCAGGCCATTAGCCCCGTAGGAGAGCCTGCTCGTAGCTCCTGGGTGTGGTGAGCCCATTATGTAGTGGTGGCATTGTGGTTGGCGTCTGTGCCACTTGCTGGGCTACTACCGTTGGGTGACAGGGGCAGTGCTGGCATAGGCCCAGGCCCAGCAGAGTCCCTGGGCTGAGCAGCTTGCTGGAGTTAGGTATGTAGAGCCCTTCACGGTGGCCTGAGCCCTAGGCTGACCTCTAATGAGTAATTAATTCAGGAACCCAAAGCGATGGAACATAGCGCTGATGGTATCTTGGGTCCCAAGGGCACACATCTCTCATCCTTCCCACTGAGAAAAAATAAATCATATGTACAAACATAAATCTGACTTCAAATGTTAAAAGCAACATGTAAGAGTCATGTTTTTTTTCATGAGGAGTTATTTTTCTATAGGAATACTTGCACACAGTGTCATAAACAGAGCAGATAATAAGCAAAAGCTAATTAAAAAGAAGACAATGGAAAAACACAGCTGCTTACATTGTAATTCTAATGTAAAAATAAGTGCCCATTCAGAGATGTCTCAGAAGTAAATGATCAGTTATGAACTGTTGAACTGACACAATTTTCAGATCCAGTTTTGAATTTTTGGCAGACTCAAGGATTTCCTCAAGGATTCTCCTGCAATTTTTACCATCAATTGTTCCCCCAAACCAAATGCTTCCCATTCCTTGCTAATGTTAATCATTCCCTTGCTGGTGTTCTCCCATTCTACCAGGGGTTTGTGCCAGAGGTGACACATTGAATTTAGACCACAAACTCAAGTTTTTGTCCACCTGACCACAAAACAGACCATATGTCTGAAGTATCTGTACTTCACTTGCTTTGTCTTAAAATAAAAAATGGGGCTTCTTCATTTCTCATTACCCATAAGGCAACTTGTGCAGAAATTAGTTTTTTGCTGATATATGAACACTGACTCCTGTCTTGGACAAAGATATGAACACTGACTCCTGTCTTGGACAAAGAATTTTGCAGATGTTTCAAAATTGCTGTTGGCTTTGCTGTGGCACCCCTACCCGGCTCCCCGCTGGCCTCACTGCTTGGTTTTGACGGGCAGCCTAATCGAGAGAGAGACTGGGTGGTCTGAGGCAAATTCCAGTTTTTAATAGTGGCCTTTACTGTACTCAACGGCATACACAGCGACTGACATTTTCTTGTAACCTTCTCCCAAAGTGTGCTTCCCCACCGCTTTATCCTTGAATTGTTTCTAAAGGTTATTGGTCTTCGTGGCTTGGCTGCTGTAATGCTGTATCACTATGCAAGTTCCCCTGTCCTGTTAGACTCTGATTACACACATGAGCACAGAGATAATATAATTATATATATATATATACAGAGAGAGAGGGAGAGAGAGAGAGAGAGAGAGCATATATGGCTAACATATATATGTATACATTTATAGTAGGCACACAGTGTATTATGCCTGATTGAAGCTTCTAGGGCTGCTGCCGCATATCCTTCTCATGAGCAAGGAGAGATCATAGGGAAGATGGATTAATTTATGCCTTACGAAGTCTTCACACTGACTTTGATAGGTCCTTAAAGAGAAATCCTGTGTAAGAGCCCTGATGGATGGGAAGAAATTTAGCTGAGTTTAGAGAATGTTTAACAGCTTTAAAGGGATAGCTGGAGCTTTGCAGAGAAGCGCTCTGCAAGCCCACCTCTCATCAACAAACCCAGCTCAGCTTCAAGGCACTGTGCAAAGGCGTCAGAGCCAGACACTTGGTTTTCAGGCCCGGGAAAACTCTGTTACTCATCATGGATTCAGAGAAAATGTAATTTTGATAAACTGAATTGAGAATAAAATACCTTGATTCCACCATTTCTTGATCAATGTGATTCTCTTACTCTTGATCAGTAGGAAGTCTGAATTTCTGCTGTAGCAGACTAATGTGCACAGATTCACAGCTGAGTGATTTAAGTGCAGTGTTGGACTGAGGCAGTATCAGTTACATTTATATTGCTAACCTGATTTTCTTTTGTTCATTGTATGGGAGGCCAGACTTGGATGGCGAGTAAGAGCCATGTTATGTAAACCTGCAGAATCCCATCAGAGAAAAGACGTATTTCATCCACGTTGTCTGAAGGGACAATGGAAATACTACTGGAAAATACAAAGTTACATTTTTTTCCTCTCAGTTTTGTTCACAAGAAATCATGCTGAGAACGAAATTAAGGACAATTTATTATTGATGTAAGAAAAACAAAGACAAAAAACAAACAGCACAATTAAAAAACTCTTTGTTTTGTTGATGTTCAGGATATTAGACTTTGGTTGCTTTTTGCTTTAACGTTTTTATCAATTCTCAGAAAAACAAACACTAAATCTGGTCAATCAGAGCTCTGTTGCTGAGACTATTTGGTGGCAGAGGAGGAAAGAGGGCTCAGGTCAGTGGGGTTCCTCTTTATTGCTGTTTCATTCTCCAGTATATTTATGTACAACAGTCTGAAAAAACAGTTTCCTCAAATCCACAAATGCAGTAAAAACACACTAGCCAAGTGCTATTGTCGCTGTCATTAGGCCAACTAATGACATCCTCCTGCCAATTGTATGAGTAGCATTTGGCATGTCAAGTTGAAGATGATTATACCTTTCTGCTTTTTGACTCAACCTTGCTTTGTTCCAGTTCTTGAATTTTACTCTGAAACAAAGTGAAGACTACTGAATATAAGCAGCTTTGTCTGCACTTTGCCTGTCTGTCTGTGTATCTTTGATACAGAAACTGTTTCCAGTGAGGAGCTGCTGTCCTGACACCAGACCATGGACCATGAGAAGGTCCTGCTGTCTGTCAGTGACAGTGACAGACCAATGTTTATCAGTTATTCACATTGGGATTATTTAATCTAACACAATTAGGGTGGCCTGGCAGAGCTGGGCAAACAGGGCCAGGGCTGATAGGGAGTCCGAGCCATGCAGATGGAGCTCAGACAAACAGGCAGGAATGTGCACCCCAGCGGTGCCCTCTGTCAGGGGGAGCATCTTCATCAGGAGTCCCTCCAAAGGGGATGCGCCGTTCTATCTGCCCCACAGTATCATGGGTGATCAGGGGAGCAGATCTGTGAAGTAAAGGCTTTCTGGGGACTTAAATGCGGTATGTTGTGATGGGATGTGCTCCATCTTCATGGGTCTTGAAAAGGAATTAGAAAAGGAATAAATCTGAGTTTGCTAATAGTTCAGGAGAACAATGAACAGGTTCTATCTTATCTGATGTAAGCGCTGTGAAAACACATTTTTTTCTTTAAACGGAACCAAAACAAGTATCATTGTGAATAAGAGCAATTCTGTTCCTACTCTGGAATCTGGAATATGATCCGCAATAAGGGGGTTCTTCCTAATGAAATGGGAAATGACCGCTGGTCTTTGTTTTTAGTGGCTTCAATTCAGCAGTGCATGTGTGTGTGTGTGCACATGTGTGTTTATGTGTGCATGTGCATTGTTGGTGTGTGTATGTATGTGTGTGTCAGTGTGTATGTGAGCGTATGTGTGCAGGCTTATGTATACCTGTGTGTGATTGTATTTGTTTACATTTGTGAGGCAGGCCTTGACACTGTGTTGACAGAAACAGGCCTGATATCCTATGGGGGAATACATGACATTTAGTCAGAGAAGGGAGAGCAAGGCCGGAATCGATTGCAGCTATTCAAACATATAAATAAAGATGTTCCTGGAGAGCCAAGGCTCGCCCATCAGCCACGCGCATGAGGCTGCATGTGACCATCACAGCCATCAGGTCAGATTCGTATGTCTCAACCTCATACCTGTCAGCTGAATCTGAGCTAGATTCCTTCATGATATTACAGTACCATAGCCACACCATTGCTATGTTGCCTAAGTGTTAGTACTAACATCATAATACTACTGTTAATACAAAACAATTCTCATCTAGTTCTCAAGACTTTGTAGTACTTATCAGGATTAGTCTTGGTATGTTGTAGGTATGTTAAAGGGTTATGCTTTTCTGAAGAAGACATTGTCCAAAGGGAATTCTGTCTCTCCCCTTGCCACTGTTGTCTGGTAGCTACCCCTGATGTAGACCCCCACCCTTCACATGTCACCCTGTTAACGTGAGCTGCTGGAGGGGAGGCAATTGGAGTGTCTGCAGTCATGCCCTTTGTGGCCCAACATCCAGAGTGGCAGTCATAAGCTTAAAACAATCCATCAGTGCTGGCTAATGAGGTCCTGTTTTTACTGGCTCTCTCTTTTCCATGCCCTCTATTGATCTGCCACCATGTGTCATACACAGATCAGGGAGGCACTGGGACAGGCACTACCCAACACTGCCTTACACTACTGTGCATGCTGCAGACATACAGTCCTCCTGTCAATAGGGGGCACCCCTATGAGACTTCAGAAAATCACAAGCCTCCAAGCTGGAGCCTCAGTGTTCTCTGGATAGTTATTTGGCAAGGGATAGTAACTAGCAGAGAGGCTCTATGTTTCCTCCTGTTTTGCCTGAGGACAAGTGCAATTTTGAAATGGTAATAAAAAAGATGACTTCAGCCGCTTCAAACCCAAGGATAAAACAGATCATATGCAATTTGTACTTATTTAAAGCTTAAGGCTGTTCAGATGTATAGAAGGGCTACAGCGATGGTTAATATACCATGTCTGCAAGCCTTTAGAAAGCAGGGCTCGACAGACTGTGTGGGTGTTCATAGAGGCAGTAAGTGAGAGGTACTGTGGTTTTGAGGTGTGCCAGAGAGAGGGTGTGCACACTGTGTTTTATACTTCTGATCAGGTCTAAAGATGGCCACAGATAGACCCCCCCCCCCTTTCTGGCTCTTTTCAGGGATTCTTCCCTGCATTCCACCAACCCTCCCTCTTTCCTAATTTCCTCCCTCTTCCCTCCTCCCCTTCTTTGTTCTGTTGTGATTGCTTGGTGGTTGTATCTGCCCAGAGGAGACCACTGCTGATGTGATGTTGTGCTGGAGAGGTGCTGTCACACACACACCCCTCCCGATCCTGCTGATGAAAAGCTTTGCAGTTCAGCCCTGAGGGGGGCCTGCATTCTCCTAGCTGTAACAGCACAGCCTCTGTGCTTGCATTTTGTTCATTTTTATTTATTTCCCTGTTATTATATTGTTTATGCACCTGGTCAGGTCTGCTGTCTGTATTAGATTTAGAGGCTTCTCTATACTGTTCAAGAGAAATGCTCCATCTTTCATCCTTTTCAGCACTCATTCACGCCGCTTACCTTCAGTATGCAGCCGATTCTCTTCCATCCTTTCCAAATTTGCTTTATCGGTCCTCCATTTGGTTTAGAACCGACAGAGCAAATTTTCGTCCATTTGTAGTCTGTTCATTCCTTCCGTATTTCCTTGCTTTCTTCATTCACTCTTTATTTTCCCAAAGGACTCCCCCCATCCACCTCCTGTTCTGCAGTACGTTCCACGCACAGTTCATGTGACAGGCTCTTACAGATTATTTATGGCTCCCTGTGCACTGCTGTTTGACTGGCTTACTTGTTAACAGTAATGGAAATGCATGTGGCTCTTGTGTGGGGTTAGCTGTCTTGATTGACAGTGTAATTAGGTGACTGTGTGTGCCAGTTGGTCCGGGACTAGGGGTCTGTATTTTCATTTGTAGCACTGCTGAAACACTGACAAACCCTCCATGTATCTGCTGTGACCAGAAGGGGTGGGGGGGGGGGTGGGGGGGGGCATATGTTTGTTTCTTGAATCATAGATGTACTGCATGGAAATGTAATAATATTCATTATTTAAATCAGCCTGGATATTCTTTTTTATTTTTACTGTGGTGTACAATAAAAAGCCATCTGTATGAACAAAAAAGGAGGAAACCTAATATATACTGACCCAGTGTGTTCTTCAATGTGTGTTAGAACGTGCTGTTCACAGCCTTAAAAATCAATAAATCTCATCACAAGCGTGCTCGCCATCCATGGAGAAGAACATGCCGCACATCTAACTGGGTGATGTTTATGTTGACACAACTGAACCCGTTTCGTCTGACTGGGATGCATCTGTTAATCATTTCAGCATGTCTGTGTCTCCTCTCCGTGCCCACCCCTTGCGGTACCCCAAAAAGAGGGGCTTGCTAAGGGCAACAATTACCATAGAAACAGGATCTTAGAACAACTGAGGGGAAATCAAAAGGAAACAAGTTATACACAGTGTAAACATGCTGTTGAAGGTTGCCATGGAGAATAACAATTTGTTGGAGAGCTGTAAGTTTTAACAGAAAAATGCTGTGTTGTGTCTGCTGGGCTTTTGGCTTGTGTGTTTGTGTGTACAAATATGTGTGTGGTTCTGAGAGTCAGACTGTGGCATGCATGTTTTTTGTGTATGTGCGTGCTTGTATTTTTGTGTTTTTGTGTGTATATGTATCAATTTGTGTCATACTGCACATGTATATTGTGCATGTATCATTTGCTTGTTTGCTTGTTTTGATGACTGAGGGAAAGACATCGTCAGATCAAATTCCAGGAATCATTGCTGTGGCTTTCACCACAAAATTAGCTCCTGAACAGTTTTTTTCATTTTATTTTTGTATATAAGAAGTAGCATCAAAATGCTTGTTGTACGGTATCTTCTTTGCTCAGATTTCTCAGTGATTTCCTGTTGGTTTTCAATGATGTGTCCATTCATCCTAAAGATTCACATATCCGGCCTCTATGATTAAAGACACCCTCTCCCGTGGGTTATTTTGGGTGCTTTACCGAACGAGCTCTCTGGTTTATTTACTGAGGATAATGGGCTTCGTAGTGCCAGGAGTTTGGCCGTGAGGAGCGGGGGCTATTTTGGTCTCCTCTTCCCGGTGTCTCTGCCGTGAAGAAGCGGGGGACTTGGATGCCTCGGTTTGTTGGAGCAGGAGATACAGCGGGCAGCCAAGTGGAGACTGAGGGATGATAATTCCTGTGGAGAGGATCCCAGCCAGATGCTGTCCAGACAATAGATGCCGCCTGTTTGGAGGGCCTTGGGTTTAAGGGACTCCCGCCACCATTCCGCCGCTGGCTTCCGGCCCCCAGGAGGACCCCCTGATGCCCCACCACCCCCCAGCCCTCCCACCACCCCTAGGTTCCCGCCACACCCCACAGCCTCCCGTTGCTGGTAACAGAATACGAAGAATTGCGGCAATTAAGTTATATGTCAAACAGATGTTCCAGATTCCCCTCATTAGCTGGAATGCTAGTTGAACCTCTGAGTTGAGCTGAGCACCAGCGGAATAAGCGGAGTGAACCTTGGCTGTTTCCACAGAGTAAGGAGAGGACTCCCGGGCCCGCACTGTATGTTACCTTCATGTTCACCACTCTGATACAGATGCTGTTTGCAATTCTTCCTGAAGGCTGTTACTTAAGGTAGAAATGAAACCAACCTTGAGGACTCTTGTTTGAGAGTAAGGACACAGCACAAGGTTCCTCTGTTCAAACCTCCTAGGGCCTTTTTCCTCCTCTTTTCTCTGTAACTTGGGTTTTAAAACGGCCACTTTGACTCTTGCACTAAGTTTAATCTCTGCCACTGCCCTGAGCTGAAAGGCATTTTAATGGACTTAATAAAAACGATACCCCCTGTCATTTAGTCACTGGTATATCTTCTCCATATGCCTCCCTCTTCTGAAGTGTCTGTTCACTCTGAAGTGCCTGGGTGACTGAATGTTTGTAGCTGTGCCAGGCAGCCAGGGCATGCTCAGCTCCCAATAAAGAGAAAGTCTTCTTCACCGAGACACAAATGCCAGGTTTATCTTAAGTTCAGTGTAGCTATTGCCCATTCAACACACTGAACACGTTTCACAATGTGATGACTGATACCACTGTGCGTGCTGCAAGCCTGGATGGCTCTCCCAGACTGTTGTAACGCTGGGTCTAGAATTTAAACCAGAGTGTATGGAAAGTTAGAGTGCTGTTCAATGATCAGTTTTGTCTATTATTGTATAATGGATAAGATTACAAAATGGAAAAATGGGGAGAGGAAACCTGTTCCTACATCAGCAGTCTCATTCTGAAGTTTTTTTTGATGAGGTTTTTTTCACAGAATACCAATATGGAATGCTGTTGAAGGACATGGGACCTTGTGGTTGCTGTATGTTGTTTCAGTATTGTTCCTGCTGGCTGTATAGAAATATCTCCCCTTCAGTCTTTCCTTTCGTCACTGGTGACGTCCCTCGGGCACCATGGGAAGTAGTGGGAAGTGATACTTTTCTGCTGTCAGCAGAGGGCATGACCCTCCTGGGAGAAGAGGACGGTAGCTGCAGTTCTGGCCTCCATCCTGCTGTTCAGTACGTGATCGCTTCCTCTTCTGGCTACAGGGCTTGGGGGTGGGGGTGGGGGTCAGTCAGTCACCAGTCACAGGCCAGTCCAGGGTCCACACAGAGCCTGACAGGCTTTTCCCAAAAAAGCCACCCTGTTGACACCACATGTACAGATGTACAGATGAAATGAGAGGGAGGAGGGAATAGAAAATGGTACTGGATTGTTGGGGAAGAGGTTGTCTCCTTTTCTCTGTGGATGCAGTAGGAAGGGGAGCTGAGCAGGGATGTAGCTCTGTCTCAAGTCTCATGGGAAAGCCTTCTAAACATTCTGCACTGTGTAGTTGTAATGGGCACAGTGTGTTCGCACATTTAACTGAGGGTGCACTATACTTCTTAATGTTCCCCTAAGTCTTTATCTGCCCTATTTTTCTTAATGTTTGTGGATTCTGCTATAAATTGTAGACTGTGCCCTTTTCTGTGAGAGCTATTCATTCTAAGATATAAACTTCCTCAGTGTGTCTTGTCTGCAGCGCTTAGTAACTGTACGGTTTTGCCATTGTATATGATGTGTTTTATTTAGAAAATTCCTATGTCATCTCTGGGGTGCCTAAAGGAGCTTACATTACACATTTAGAATCTATTACAGGAGCAGACTCCACAAACTCGGGGAACATTGGAGTGTATTTATGATAATGACTGCCTTAATGATCGCAGTGGAACAATGAAATCCTATGGAGGGCAGGAGTGGAGATTCCCGCGCTCCGCGACAGGCGGGCTGGAATGTGGAGAGCCTCGCTCCCCTGTTTGGACACACGTGTGCATGCACCCTCCCTCCCTCTCGCCTCTTCCACTGCAGCCTGTCAGACCAATCCCCCTTTCCTTCACTCGCCCCACTGATTAAAAAAACATTTGTTTGCCTTGGCATTTCGCTGCTCTTAATTGAAATCCTTCAGGCAGGAGCGTTTACATCACATTTTTCATCCTCTTCCCTTCCCCTCCTTTCTCTAAGAGGAGAAATGAATGACGTTCTGTAAATAGTGTGGGTGATAAGTGGTAATAAGGGATTTTTCTGGGGGCATGGGGGAGGCTTGCAGAGCGGTCATTAGGATCTGTCTCATGTGAGATAATGAGCCGGCTGGGGGGACT
Source organism: Albula goreensis (assembly GCA_022829145.1). NCBI lineage: Eukaryota > Metazoa > Chordata > Actinopteri > Albuliformes > Albulidae > Albula > Albula goreensis. The sequence goes on from CM040748.1 coordinate 22,517,042, forward strand.
GTCATCTTTCACAGGCACAACACCAGTAGCTCAACCCTGATGCCGCAAGACCATGGGAGACAGTAAAGCGTTTAGGCTATCAGAATCCACAACATTACTGAGCTAAAACTAGTATCCTTCCTATGTATGGATACCTTTGACACTATACTATTAAAAAATAGGTGCTGTACTTTGAGATAATACCATTTCAATAAGCATATTTCATATTTGATAAGAATTTAATAATCTCTTGTCACTCTCACTGTAGTTAGCATTCCTAATGGTTCCATGTTTGTATGTGCTTCAGCAGTGCCTCCTTGTGCTTCCCCATGTAGGGCCAAAGCAGCTGCAGTTGCCTGTAGCTGCTGTTGGTGCTGGGGAGGCAGGGCTTCCCTTGCTGTACCGGGGGAGCTGTGTGGGTGTGGAGGCTCAATGCGGGAGCCTGCCGCCTGCGGCTCCGGAGCAGGGGGCCACGGCCGCAGCAGGCAGTCACTGCTGCCTGTGAGGAAGGCCGCTTTCATCTCCTCTCACTTCAACTGCTCCACTGCCTGCCACCGCTGTGGGGGAGACACAGTCTCATTTCACTGTAACAAGGTCCCTACGCCCAGAGGAGAGACAGGGAGAGAGAGAGTGAGAGAGTGAGATAGAGAGTGAGAGAGAGTGACAGCCAGGGAGAGAGAGATAGAGAAAAGGAGAGGGAAAGGGAAAGAGAGAGAGAATGGTTAATAAATAAGGCTCAAAAGTGGAGGATTGAAGTCTGTCTTTCCCATTGGTTGGAGCAGAGCTCACCATCTTTGCTGACATTTTGTTCACTTTTTTGTGCCAGTTCCCTTTTCATGAGAATTGGAATTGCATCAGTGTTATGGCAGCTTTTGTGTTTGATAATTGGTTTATATAAGTGCATATGTAATGTATTCATTTACTAAAAGTAGAAAGGTCTGAGTAAAGATTGGATGTGTAGACATCGAACTGTCACTAGATTTGTTTTGATGGCATTAGAAGAGTTTTTCCCACAAAATGGATATCAGCCATTACCAGGCAAACCGGCTCAGCATTTTTCAGATATTTTGGCTGAATGTATTGTGGAGTGCAGGGAATCACTTTAGTGGGATTAAAGGGTGACATGGCCTTCAGATCAATTATTCATCTCTGTCCACCGCCTGGCTTGTTATATGCTAGTGGGGCTCTGAAGAGGCTCATATTGGGAGCAAATCATTAATCCTCTTGAAAAGCTTCCAGTGGCATTTTACAAACATGGCATTCCCAGGTGAAACAGACAGCGACAGTGTTTGTGTGTGAAAAAATGGGACAGAACAGAGGATACGGGCTTCCCCAGTGGCATGTTCAACTGAGTCGCTTCCTCGTACAATGATGTGCTGCACTGTCTGAACTCATTTTTTGTTTAATGCTATCATTTTTTTATTTGCATTTTCACATATATCTGGAAAAGGATTCTGACTGTACCTGCTGGCTACTGTTTTTGTAGACGTGCAGGGATATACAAGATTGGCCATAGCACAGTGCTTGAATTGCACTGCAGCTCACCAGCACACAGTCCCGCTACTTCTTCATCTTGAATTCCTGAGTCCCAGGACTTAATTGTGAGCACCAGAGCTTATTTATGACATATGGTGCTCACTTCCCTGAAACATTATGAATTTTGAAAGGCAAAATATGCTGATTCCATTCATATGAGATCCAACACATGAAAGAATGTTCTGCCTAATAATTGTATCATTATAAGAAATGTGTTTTACAACACTTCCACAACACATTGCGTAGGTACAACATCACTGACCCACAAACAAGTAAAGATAACCATATGCCATAAAATGCTGTGTTTTTCGGAATCAGCCAGTCCCTTGGGATGGGGATAATATTGGAGCTAAATGCAGTCTAAAGAGGTGGCTTTTCATCAGAAGATAGCCAGTGATTCAGCTTGCTGCCCTGAGCACCATAGGAAGTGGTTCCAACAATGAGGGATTGGCTGAGGGCTGTAAAGACAGGAAGAGTGAAAATGGGACAGCCAGTCAGTACTTGGCATAAGTTGACACATCTCTGTGTGGAATGGATTCTCAGGAACATTAATTCTGCCTGTGCTAGCTGTGCTCTAAGTGTTGTCCTCTTAGCTCAAACTGCAGGAAGGGCACATTCCTCAGAGGGTAATATGACTGGGCAGTTCCCAATGGGGAAAGAGTAAAATAAAATGATGAATTAAAACAGAATAAAATTGCACACTTTTATGCCTAAATTGTAGGTAGTATAGGAAAAGCAAATATTCAAAATGAAATAAGTACTCTGTTTTTTGTAGCTTCCAGAAAGGCAGAGTGCAAAATATAATGATGAATATTGTAATTCCACTGCCCCCAAAAAATTGATGCTCCAAATAGAATGATGCTTCATTCCTCAGTTAATAGAGACTGAGATTCAGAAATGCAGATCTTTCAAGCAAGGCATAACAAGCATGCCAATACATCATTACATGGTTTTTTCTATTGATAATTTATTTATTTAACAGTGAAAGTGGTAGAGGGATATAAATGGAAACATTAAATGATAATTTCCTTCCCTCAGCCCTTTCTCACGTGCCTCTGCAGGGGTTGAGATGTGCCTGAGATGCATCTCACCCTCTGCAGTTTCAGCAAGGCCAGGCCCGTTTGCTCTTCTACCTGATGTTATCTGAGTATGTCCCAGAACCAGGTTGTCTCCGACTGACCTCAAAGATGTTTGCCAGCGTTGTGCCGCTTATCTTTAATTAACATGAAATGATAGTGGCTGGAAGTAAATTCAATGTGCTTTTGGACCAGGGCCCCTCTTTAGTTACACATTGAGGTTGTGCTCAGTATGAGGCTGGTGTTTATCTGTCGTGGCACAGCGACAGAGGTAAAGGCCAGCTGTTCTGGGTCAGCTTGTGTGGCCACTCTAGGCCTCCTGCTCTTCTGCGCTGTGTAAAAAAGCTGAAGTTATTTCTTTTAAGCATGTGAGGAGGAATGCACCAAATGAGCTGCCTGCCTTCCTGCCTTCCAAATTCTAGTTTGAAAATGTTTTATTCATCCTTCTCTGCTGGTGAACAGTCCTCATGGCAGCGCTTGTTTTTCAGTCTCAGCTCCTCTGCGCCTTAAATATGCACCTACAAGTGCATGCACATTGCATGCTTATTTATACATGCTACACATGTAACATATTAACTGTAAATTGTGTGTGTGTGTGTGCGTGTGTGTGTGTGTGTGTGTGTGTGTGCACATGTGTATGTGTGTGTTTGAGTCTGTGGGTGCATGTCTCTGTGTTTTGGTTTCTGCGTGTATGTGCATGTGAGTGTATGTGTGTGTGTGTGTGTGTGTGCGCGTGTGTATGTGTGTGTTTGAGTCTGTGGGTGCATGTCTCTGTGTTTTGGTTTCTGCGTGTATGTGCATGTGAGTGTATGTGTGTGTGCTTGTGTTTGTCCATGTAAGTATACGTCTGTTTGTTTGTTCTTGGTGCACTTTGATGTGAAATAGTCAAGTATAGCCTAGCTCTCAGTTCTATTTAACATGGAAGGCCCTGCTATGCATAAACACATGCTAGCATGTTACAGAGTTAGACCACTGTCCACTGTGGAGCCTCCTCATCAATCACTACATTGTGCCTGGGCAGAGAGACAAGCTGAGAGAGTCCTGAGGGAGAGGGGGCTTATCTGACATGGATGTAATGGAGAAGGAGGGAGAGTGGGGGAGAGGTATGGAGGCGATCATGAAAATGAAGACTGCAGAGAGAAGGATGAAATGTAAAAACGAAAAGAGAAAAAGAAAAAAAGAAAATGTGTCATAAAAATACAAAGAGAGGATAGGAAGGGAGAGTGGAGGATGTGAGGAAAAAGTCTGAGGGGGAAGGGAGAATGAAAGAGTGCTTCAGTAACATACAAGAGTCAAGGATATTTTGAGGTGACAATCTACCTTTGATTCTTAGCTATAGAAAACTATAGATAGCTATTATGAAACTCTGTGTACGTTTAGTGAAGTGATGCACACATAAGGCATGTCAGTGGGAGGTTTACACTCGATAATGACTGCACTCTCTGTATCCACACAACGCAGTCTCCAGGGGTCCTATTCTTCACATCATATATCCTAACATCTGCTGCCACACAAGGCGTTGCTTTACTCACTCACACCCCTGTACACATCTGTGTGTCAGCCATGTGTCACGCACAGCACAGACCCTCCCTTCTCAGTGATTCACAGTAATGCAGGACAAGTATAGACGACTGACAGGCTGTGTCACTGTCACTGATAATTACAAATATGTTGGGAGTCACAACATTCAATGGCAGGGTTTGAGACATCAGCGCAAGTAGATATTGTGCTCACTTTTATTTATTTATTTATTTATTTGCTTGTTTGTTTGTCCATTAATATACTTCTTCAGCCCACTATCTATCATGATGGGGAAAAATTACTGCTAATATTTTTATGACAATCAAATGAAGGAAGCAGAACTGGTAGGCCTTAAGTGTTAAGATGGCAAAGATGCAGCGATTTTGATACAGATAGACTTTTTAGTATTTTGAAAGCGACATTCCTGGCAAGGGTTAATGCGTGTGTTTTAGACTACTGTGGAGCTGGTTGTATATGTTTTGCTGTATTAGTGGATCCAAAGGAAGCTAATGCATCTCCAAGTGCGACTAATCAGATGCCTCTGGTTGCTGTGGGGCAAATTGGCGAGCTGAATTTAGTTTTATGGGTCTTGAAAAAAATGGGTCTTGAAAAAAAGTTTTTTTCTCAGTGCTCAAGTTCATGGATTAAGCCAGAGTTTACAATTACAGGGAAAGTTAGACCAATTTCAAAGCCTGAAAGCTATCTCGATCTATAAGATGTTTCAAAGATGATTTGAGATGAGTCAAAATGTATAAAGTTTGCATTGACTTTTCCAATGCTTCTTATTGTGATGGAAATGTTCTCAATGTCATGTCAAAAAGTCTATATTCTTTCATGCCTCTGAAAAGGCATGGTCTTTATTTTGCTTGTTTCTGTGTCTCTTGTCTTATGCTGCTTGAGTATTTTCTTTTTACTAGAATAAGATGAACAGTTCTTTTGAGTTATTTTGATCAGCTTCATGTGTTTTTTAATGGGCAGTTGTATTTTTTCTCAAAATGAAACCTGAATGTTTCTCTGATTGTCACACTGAAATACCTGTGGATGTCTATTTATAGAGGTTTATCAAGACCTTTACAGTTTATGCCTTCTAAAAACTCTTGCCAAGTAGGGCAGAGTTTATAAGTATACTATTTTGTAGGTCCTTTTTCACAGCCCTCTGCATAGTTGGTTTGCTTTGTTCCTCTAAATTTGAAGCAAGATCCCTGCTGTCCGTGACAGGTTTATAAGAGTGACTTTGACATGATCCGCTAATATTTATTATTCCATTACCAAGTATGGCCTAGTGTCTAGATTTTCTGGTTAATTCTGTATTTGACTAGTCTATATTTAACTCCTTTTAGAAACATGTGCTTTTGTCTTTGTCAGCGCACATTCTAATACATGAGTGTACAGTCAAATGTAAATTGATAAATTACCAAGTTTGAGCTTGCAGATGGCCATGTGGTCACTCTAAAGTATAAATAGTTTGCCACATACCAAAGGTGTCTGTTGCCGAGGGTGTTAGTTTATGGCCCCAAGCTAAATCACAGGGGTCATTCAGAGACATGTTAATTCTCTTCTCTACTGCATATGTAACTGTCAAACTTGACAGAGGAACATAAAATCATCATCTGACTTTAAACCTAAAACACTCTATAATCCAAAACAAGGATTCATCTGTTACTGTATACTATGAGTGTGTCTTTTGCAAAATACAGTGTGGCTTGTGGTGATCACTAGATAACTACATTGAAGGGGAGCTAGGAGTGTGAGGGAGCTGTAGACGGGTTGAGGGAGGTGTCAAAGCCTGTATTACTGTCCACATTAGTAGCAGTTAAGCTGTTAGATAGCTTTCTGTTAATCTCAGTGAGAGTGCCGTGCTGGCACACTGCATCAGAAGAACAGTTTTAGTGAGGTGTGAGTGAGGTGTAAGTGCAGTTTAAGTATGGTGTTACCGTGGTGATGACGGCCCAGAGAACAGCTTAAGTGGTGTGTTATTGTGGACAGAATGCTATAATGTCCTGGTCAGATCATTATGGGTATCTCTGTGACATGGCTGCCATTGGACCTGGGATCAGTGAAAGATGTGCAGGGTGCAATGTGGGTGTGGCTTCACTGTGGCTTTACTCATTGTGTAGTGATTGCAGTTTGTCATTATGCCATTAACACAGGGCCCTGTGAGCAGTTTTACAGTGAGTGTTCGTTCATCATACTGAGTGTCAGCTTTATCAAGGTGTGAGATTTGGGTCAGTGCAGTGCATTTGCTGTTTCTCTGGGGTCCATTATTTAAATGTGTTCCACTGTTGTGAGAGGGGAATGAGGGTCAGTATGACTTTATTATCTTGGTGTAAGTGTTGTATGTTGGTGTGGTTTTGGGGTGATGAGAAAGAACTTTTGAGCTGAAATGTGAGTGTGGTTTTTGGATTTTGAATATATGGTCAAAGTTCAGTGTGAGTCCTCTTTTTAGTTGGAGAAAGTGGTTGAAGTGCAATGTGACTGTGGTTTTGGGGCAGTCTGAGCGCAGGATAATTGTGGCGTTTATATGATCAGAGGTCTGTTCAAGTAAATGTGGTTTAAGTATGGTCAAAGTGAGGTTTTATTGTGGTTTGAACGGTCTGTGCTGCTGACCGGAAGATGCTTATCAGTGTGTCTGTAATTTCAATTCTGCTGGAAAAAGCTCTGGACAGGTCCTCTCCTAACTGTCTTTGCCAGTTATTCAGATTCACACACACACTCAGACACACACACACACACACAGACACACACACACACACACACACACACACACACACACTCTCAGACACAGCTCTCCCGCTGCATTGGCTCTGACTCACCAAGATTAAGGACAGCAGTCCAGCAAATATGAATCCGTTCAGCACAGATGTGCATTTGTTGAAGACATAGGAAGATTGACAGATAAATGCATTACACTTTCAGGAAAGTTACCTGTAACTGTTGAACTTGTTAAAGTAGTTCAGCACTAAGAGCATTTGAGTCAGCTTCCTCTACAGGAAAACAACAAGTGTCATGGGCATGACTGCAAAGATGTCAAAATAAAGGATACTGAAACTCTGTTGTTGCCTGGTATGCCATTTCTGTTTTATAAGCTATATCCATTTCTCATAATTCTCATTTCTCTTTGACTTCTAAATACAAATGACGTTTCTTTCTTATTTGACATTGTTCCTCAAGTGCTATCTGGAGGGACTAAGCAAAGTGAATTGTTCATATTTGTAATTATATCAGTATTTATTTAACTGTGTTGATTTTAAATTTGCAACTTGACTGCTTTTCAGAATCAAATACTAAAGTGTACATTTTAGGTAAACACAATGCTGTAAAACAACTCAATCTAAATAAACTGATTTTTTTATTTAAAAACATTACTAGGTGATAAACATGAATATGCTTAATATAATCCATAAAACTGCACTTTTCATTATGAACACAATAAATTTTGTATTTCTGGCAGGTTACCAAGCATTCTTTATGAGTGCATATTTTTTACTTGCACAACTTTAAGCATTATCATGTGAAGCAGAAACAAAGAGACCTTCATCAGCAGAGCCCCCTGACCACACAGCCACACGCTGTGCTCCAGAGGTGCTTGGGTCGATCAGACCCTCCACAAATCGAACCCGTGTCTACAAGTCTTATTTCTCCCTGAATATTATTGTGGCATTGTTGCGGATTAAAAAAAAAACTCTCTGTTGCCTTTTTATGTGTTCCTGCAGGGAATATGGCAAAGGCTGGGGGCTGGGGCTAGGGGGAAGGCCGAGACTCAGCTTACATAAAATCTGGGTCTCTAAAATGATGGACTGTATTAATATCTCTGTAGCGCTTTCTGCCTGTGGGACCACTTATGAGTGAGAGTGAAATGCATCTTTCACAAGATTACTTTGTTTTCATTCACGTACTGTCACAATCCTGAAAAGAGACAATGAAGCAAAGAAAAAAAGACAAACAGAACAAAACATAAAATGGCTTTTTCCCTTAGATGGTGTGCAGACTTCAAGATACAGTTAGTCCTCTAACCACGACCAGAGTTTAAGGCTAATTCATGCATTGGACAGTGGGTGAATTTTCCAGTCACAAAAGGTTTAACTGTGATTACTAAACAAATAAATTACAAGATACAGAAATGAGTTCATTTAGGAAAGGATCATTGAAACATCACTGGGTCTGCTGTAGAACTACATCACGCAGTGAGGACGTGAACATTCCTGAAGGGTCCACTACTTTGAAATGGAGGTTTCCCATAGACATACAAGTAATGGCGGAATGAGTGATCACATTTAAGGTATAAAAATTCCTAGAGTCTATATTGCCTCCTTATCTCTTTCCACCTTTATCCCTTGAAAGTTAATTGTGGGGATCCAGAGGGAGAAGGGATGGGAGAATAGCAGAGAGGGTAGATGGAGTGTGATTGCCTCTCTGCCCGGGGGTCCCTGCAGGCTCAGAGGCAGGCAGCACCCTGCAATGACACAACATTCATCTCTGTCACTTTCCTCCAGCGGCTGTCAGGAGCAGGCGCTGGCCCTTCGGTCATAGCACCGCAGCGGTGTGTGGCCGCCCAAGGACCGGGGTACAGACACGCGGGGTACCCGCTTCACCCCTCCCATTGGCTCACAAGCACACCTCTCCAACCACATGTGCAGACAGAAAAACAGTCTGTCTGTTTGAGCATTTCTAGTAACATGGCGTCATATGCTTTTTTTTCCCGTTCCGGCAGTTCCACTGCTCCACTTTGAGAACATTTATTATGATTTTCTTGGGTTGCAAACACACCCATGAGACATTTCTGGTGGAAAACACCAATATGTGTGATCTGGACCTGCTGTGTTTATAACATTGATACAAGATGTTTTATTTATCAAAACCTCAGTAAGATGTTGGATAGTTGAATAAGCCACAGTTCTCATTTTGACAGCAACTTTTGGCATTTCCGGTCTGCTTGCTAACAAGCCTCGCAGCAAAGTCTGAGAGCTGTCAAAGAATATATACCCCCTCCTCTGTGCCTTTAGGCTCACCAGTGATGCTAAAGTAGTACATAGAGGCCCCTCACAGCCTGCAGGTCTTTATGTTTGGGGGGCTGTAATGAGGTGTCTTTAGACACAAGCATTAGAGGTGACCCAGGAATGGGATGCTGTTTAAGAGAGGTCAAAATGCAGCCTCTGTCTGCATGGATGCTAATGAGGCTTCTTGTCTGAATGCTGATGGCACACACTGACATGTGGGACCGTAGTTACCATCCTAGACTGTAGACTGACAGCCTGGACTCTTGAAGGGTAGGATCTAGATCTAACCAGCAAGTTACTGAATGAGTGCTTCCTACAGTAACTGGAAACGGGGTGGGACTGGGGGTGGGGCATCATTCTGTATATTGTTTACTCTCTCCTCCTCCCTGGACCTGTCTCTTACTCTATGTCCCTCCCACTCTCCAGCTTTGAGTCCACCCTTTCCCCTTTCCCTGCCTTCTCCTTAGTGGTGGCTCCACCCCTCCTGCTCTGCCCATCCTACTCTTCGTCTGTGCTAGACCCACCACTCCCTATGTGTAAATAAGCGATTGTTTGCAATCAGAAGGCTAGAATGATACAGTTTTGCAGAGGGAGAAAGCATTGTGAGAGTTGTGACGCACATAAACGATGAATAAAGTCTCAGAAATACACAGAAAAATGCATTTACATGGAACTGAAATAAATGCAAATGCACAAATGCACGCACACACACACATACACCACACACAGCAATCTTACTGGAGCCAGGGAACACCTCTGTGTATCGGCGCTTAGGACTGCCTGTTGCCAGGCAACTTGGCTTTTATAAGGAGGCATTCTGGAAGCTCTGTGTAGAAACGTCTCAATTATTGTGTTGGCGGCAGTCTTGGTGATGGGAGCTAGAGCAGCAGTCGACCCAGGGGCTGGAGAAAATTAGGCCCTGTTGACATCTTAACAACAACCACAAATACAAACATGAACCAATAGGAACCAATAGAGATGTTCATGCCAAAATGGAAAAGCAGATCAAAAAACCTTTACCTGCTTTAAAAACACCTCTCAAATTATTACCAGAATGCATGTTTGTGGTTGTGGGTTTTGTCTGTGTGTGTGTGTGTGTGTGTATGTGTACACATGTGTTTTTGTATGTGCTCAGGTACAGGCTGCATATATCTGCTTGTGTTTGTGTGTATGTGTGAGGTCACATGCTCTCTCTCCATGGTAATTTTTTTTTTTTTTTTTTTGGGGGCTGGTAGAGAACACCACCCCCAACACACACACCTACACACACAGACCAAATGAACAGCTGGAAACTGGGAGAGATTATGTTCACAAAGGTAAACTCTGTCAGTCCGGGTTTCCTTATTATGCTTCACTGTTATGGGGTCCACCAAGAATTTCACACAATGATAAATGACTCTAGCTCTTCATTCCCTGCAACTCATAAAATGGCTTAAAAGAGGAAGCAAGTGATTTTTTTTCTGCTTCACAATAAATAAACACCTACTAACAGAAATAATGTTTCCTGCAAATCGCTGTGCATTCAGCTAATCATGTCATGGATGACTTTACTCCTTTGATAGTATTAACAATTGAGGAGGGGTAATGTGTCGGCATTGGACTATCCCACATTCTTTATTTGCTATGTATGGCTTCTGTGAGATAGTGAGATGAGATCAGGAAGAGGGTGATATTTCCAGCATATCTGATCTCAGCACTCCCCCTCAGGAATGTGCCAGGACTGTCTCCTGTCAGCCATGCACACATCAGAGAAATCAAACACACATCGCTCACAGCTTCTGCTTGGATAATCTGCAACTTTTCCACCTCTTACACCATCTTCCAAAGACATTTCTGTATTTTTTGTCTAGTTAAGTTTTAGTGGTGAAATAGCTACCTCTTCAAGGTTTTTATACAGTGTGTTTTTGTGCCTTGCATTTATTAATTAATATCATTTGCAAAGCATTCTGATGGTTATTTTAGCACTTTTTGGAAGAATCCCTGTGAGTATAAATGTTTGTAGTCCACAGCTATATTCACTGACCTTTTCCTTACTACCTGCCCATTGTGTGGCGCTGTAATATTGGAAGAGTGCTGCTTCACACTGTCATGGCCATTAGACAAGTGACACTGCATTATCTTAATGTGGAGAAAATCTGATATTCCCTTGGAGGGTGCTTTGGTAAATTGGAAATGGGATACTTGGGACCACAGGATCTTTTATCCTGCCCTTGGTGGGTCGGAGAGGTGGGTGGGTCCAGGAGGATGGTGGCTGTGGATGGGTTCCTCGGAGAGGCTGGGGTTGTGAGAGAGAAAAAAAGATGAAAGAGGTGGTGTGTAACACATACAATATACAAGTCAAACCAAAAATTTTATGTTATTATCCTTGTGCTGTAGATGTTTAAGGTTAAGATGTGTTTTTGTCCTTGGAAATGTAAGAAAACATGGAGGCTTGCCTCAAATAGTTTTGGTACCACACTACTAAGGACTTATAGAGGAAGGGAAACTGAGGGAGGCAGGGAGCTAATGAGGATTTAGGAGTGACTGCCTGCATCTGTCTCTCCTGCAGTCAGAATCAGCATCTCTAGGAGCCATGGACACTGATGGAGGAAAGGGAGAGACAGACTCCCAGAGTTACATAAACAAGGAGGCCTAATTGAGCTCTTTAATGAGCTAATGTGCCGTGACGGGAAATCATTGGGAGTGGAGTACAGAAGCCTCTGTCCAGAAGTCCAGAGGCTCTCTCACAAACAGGTTCCAATGAAGTGTTTCCTCTCTCTCTCTCTCTCTCTCTCTCTCTCATTCTCTCTCTGTCTTGCTCTCTTTGTCTCTCTCTCTCATTCTCTCTCTCTCTCTTGCTCTCTTTGTCTCTCACCCTTTCTTTCTCTGTGGCAGTCTGAAGTGTTACTAACTGCTGTGCACCGCTGCTCCTCAGTGTTCATCACAGCCACTCTTCTCCACTCTCAGCTGGTGAAGAGGAAGACAGGGATCTGTTATTGCTGAAAAAATAGTTTAGATTTGCATTAGCTTCCAGATCATGCTGCAGCTCTCACAGGCGTTTCATATATGCCAGACATGTTTGTCTGTTTGGAGGTGGGCTCTACTGTAGTGTACTGTATAAAGCATATAGCGGAATGTAAACCACCTTGCTATGGTAGTAATCGTTGTCATATTTGTTATTAGTATGATCATAGTCAGAGACAAAAAGCATGAAGTACATGAAAATAGAATCACTTGGAAACAAGGAATGAACTCTTAGGCTAGGCAATCGAGATAGTACTGTATTTACTGAACTAGAACAACTTCAAGCAGAACTTGACTGGTAAAGACACAAGAGAGATCACAGAGCAGAAGGGTAGGTCAGTGGTAGGTGCTCCAATTTCTGGTCATGTATTGAATGACTTACTGAATAAAGCAGTTTTTCCATTATGGTTAAAGTGCTCAGCAATTTTTTCTGATGATGGATTTCTCCAAAAAGTCATTAGACAATTATAGAGTGAAAAATGTCCAAATGTGTTATGGTATCTGTATTTTCCAAATAGTTAGCATCTTCTAATAAGACCATAAAAATACATAATCAGAAGAATATGTTGCCCATTTAGCCCACCCAAGCTTGTAATTCATGGTCTAGAGAGTGTCCAGCACCTTTTAAATCCTGGACTCAAACACCTCCAAGTTTTCTGTCTCTACTACATGACAACACTTTTATGAAGGTTTAGGCAAGCAATAATATTTTGTCTGGAAAGAGTTCACTATAATCAGTGTTTGAATGAGTTGATAAACTTTGCTCAGAAACAGGAACTGGTGAAATCTCAAAACTCTCCTTTTGCTGGCAATATGCTTCCGTCCTACAGTCTGTCAGCTAATCTGACTGTTTATGCATAAGGTGATGCATCCAGGAATCCTCGGCTGAACTCTTAAAGCCATGCACAAACTTCTGTTTTCACACCCTCGGTTGCCTCCATTACTGCTTTTCTCAAGCTGGGAAGGAAGGAAATCCCTGGTGTGGGACAGAGTGGAGCTCTTTCATCGAACACAGCAGGTTGCATTTCCCTCACTGGTCCTGTGCGCACGTTTGCCCGTACTCTAGGCATGTGAGGCGAAGCCTCATCTCATCTCCGCTTTGACAGAGGACACAATACTGCCAGGCCTGTAGTATTTGATGGAACAAAGCTTTTCAAAACAGAGTGGTGAAGGAGCATCAAAAAAAACACACACAAGCTGTGGTGGAGCCCCTGGGTAACGCATCCCACTGAAGCCTTAACCCCCCATGCTGTGATGTTCCTCGTGGATCAAATGCTGTGTCTGTGCCAGTGCTGACCATGGCAAGCAACTGATAATACAGCTTGTCCAGAAGGGGTTTCATGCCAGTTTATTCTCCACCATGTCACAAAACAGCAATGTATACCCATTTATATTCACATTCACAATCAGTCTTTAAACATGCATTCTTATTTAGAACAAATAAGAGGGAAGTGCACTTAGCAAGGCTAGGATAGCAGTGCTAGACCAAGAAAATCAGTTATGTCACAGATAACACATTCAGTAAAGACAGACACCTTTGATTAATTGGGGGCCTAATGTCTGCTTGTGCCAGCCGCTCAAACTGTTTAGTCCTCTGGTGCAACAATGGCACAGCTCATTGTGTGGCTTTTCGAATGAAGACAATCAATGGCTGGTTGAATGCATTCCCCAGTATGCTTTTACAGTGCACACTGCCAATTTGACTGAGGATGTTCATAGAATGGTCTATGAAGTATAATTAATAATGTCAAATAGCAAAATCAAGAAAAGAAAAATTGGTTTGAAGACTCGTTTAAAAAAGATGGTGATGTCAAAGTAATATCCTTGAATATCTTAAAATACTGGCTCTTGTTTGTTGGGGGACATTTCACCTTGCTTTGCGATGATCAGAGTAGTTTATGGTGATTGATAATGGAGAAAGTGGAGCCTCGAGCTTCCTGTGTTGCAGTATATCTGCATTGTTGAAGGCCATGTAGAATATCAGAGTCAGCATGGCTTCGCTGACGTCTCCCTTAGTGAGCTGACTCAGCACCCCATCACATCCGCCGGTGTGGGCCAGCGCCACCGGGGTACAGTTGGCTAAGAGATTCACATCGGACGGCAGACCGGTGGGGGGGAGGGGGATGGTTTTGGTGTCCATGGTGACACAGGGGGCAGTCATTGAGGGCTACACTCATTTGATGGCTCTCTCTGTCTCTGAAAACTTGGCTTCTTGGAAGCACCCCTCCTTAATTGCAGCAATAAAAGTTTTTACAAATTGGCTGATAGTGCAGAAAAAAAGGGAGGCTGGGCTGGGGTTAATGAACGGCCAGGGTACTTGCATGTGCATCATTACTGAGGTGCTGTGGTGTTTCTCATTACCCAGGGCCTGCAGGGTGCTGCAGCTGGGGGAGGTCTCCCTCTCTGTAATCCAGCACTTGCCATTGTACTCCATTTATCCTATCAGTGATTTTTTTTTTCATTGGTGACTTTTGAAAACCCTGTGTAATGTGAGACTGATTTAGGGCAAGTGAAGTGTATAACCCTGTTAGCTCTTCAGATCCATGTCAGGAAAGCTCACTTCTGGGAAATGAAAAGTAATAAGAGAGAAAATAGGAGCTAGTGGCAGGGTGGTTCTCTGTCCCTCTAGGGAGGAGAAAGGAGTGGCCCTGAGACAAGGCGCTTTCATTTGAGGGAAACTCTCACAATAGGAGATCTGTGACAGATGGAGACAGGGTCTGTTTTCAGAAAGAAAGTTAGAGAAAGAAGGAGATGTGTTTTCGCTGTAAATAACACAACATTAGATCAAAAGAAGACTTTGGAGAACCCAGAAAGGTCTGGAGTATTCAGAAATATATATTTTAATTAGTCAAGTCATGTGTCTAATTTGCTGAACAGATGGTATCCATTCATAGGGCAGATATTTATTTAGCTACATTCTTAAATAATTCACAAGCAGTGTTTATCAGTTAAGAATATGTTAAAGGAACCATTGATATTTACTGAAGCAAGTCAGGTTGTGTAGTGTATGGCATCAATGTTCCCTAAGGCCTTGGAGCAAACATCTTTCACACTCCCCCAATCTCCAGCCACACTGCCTCTGTGCAGGGGACCTGATTGTGGTCGAATTCTCAACCAAACTTCGTAACCAGACAACTATTTTAAGAGCAGTTGGAGGGCTAGACTTCATTGGTTTGGTGTATTTGTCCTGACAGAGTAAGGCCGGAGATGTGTTTTCCCTGGGAGATGTGCTTTACTTTTTGAAGGCAAGGATCTTTTAGGGGCCTGTATGAGGCGGTACAGAATTCACTGCTACAAAGAGCAGCAAGAATGCCCCACAACGCATGAGTGTACCGTGGCATGAAAGCCTCATGTCAGCGCGTATCACTCCCAAAAGACCCCTCATCTTTCCACCAGCTCCTCAAAGCTTGTTTCCATCCCCTTGCTGCCTCTCTCGCTCTCCCTTTTTCATTCTCGCTCCCTCCTCTTTCTATCTCTTCTCATCTCTCTTTCCTGCCTCCTACCCCACTCCGTCGGACTGACAGAGATGAACTCATTTGTGAGGAAAAACTGGGAAAGTGTCAGAATGAGAGGGGAGAGAAAGAGAACTCATGAAATATTGACTAGAGTCTGCCCTGCCTTGTTTCTGATCCATCTTTGCCAGTTTGTAATGGGGAGACAGAAGGCTTTCACCAGAAATACGACAGAAAGTGAGCTCTTTTTCGGTCGCCGTTCGCGTGTATCGGTGTATAAATGGACCCGTATTGGTACAAGAGTGTGTCACACATCTGAAGCTCTCTGCACACTGTCCAAAGACAGAGAACAGCACAGCCTGTCCTGTTGGCTCAGGATCATGTCAAGGTGTAAGGTGGGGAAATGAGTAGAGACCGTGGCTGTGAAAGAGGCTGTGTCTGATGCGACGCTACACAAACCCACCCCCCATCCCCACCCCGAACCTGGCCTGGCTGTAATGCTGTCAGGGCTGCTGAATTAAACATGCTGCCAGGAGGAGGCTCTCGTTAACCAGCCAGGGCCGCCCGACACTGGGGCTCCCTGGAGCTCAATGGGAGGGACACACAGAGCAAGGAGGGAGGGAGGGACAGGAGGGGTGAAGAGGGAGCAGAGAAATTAAGGAAGGATGAAGGAAGACAGGATAAGCAAAAGAGGAAAAGAGAGATGGAGAGGGAGTGTAGATAAAACAAGCAGACTTGTATCTTTTTTCTCTTTCTTTCTCTCTCTCTCTGTATCTGTATCTGTGCCAAATCAGGTTGGACAATGGACATATTCTATGTAGCTGGAAGAAGTGTGATATCACCAAAAAGAAAGAAAAGTACATGCTCTATGTGACAAAATGGGAAATGTTTTTTCTCTTTTTGGCAGTTGTCTGTCTGAATTAAAAAAAAAAAAAACATAACAAAAACCCCTGCAAAAACAAACTCGGCATTTTCACACCAGTTCCCAATTTTTCTCCCCTCACAAATACCATGCAGGCTCTCTCCCTCAGTTAATTTGTAGCAAACAGATTCTGCCTCGGCTGGTTTCCTCCTTGTGCTGCTGGTTTTCCCGAGTAGTGTGATAACCCAGGGGTCTCCTCTCCAGCACTCATATTCATCCATTTATTGCCCATAATGCCGTGAAGGCACTGCGCTGTCTCCCTCACGCCCTGGCGGACGAAGACGAATGTGTGATGAATTGGGCTTACTCAGGGACACCTGTCACTGACTGCCACAGCCGTGAGTGACGCGTGCATCGGGACATGGGTCCTGGTGTTTATTTCTAATGCATTTAGGGGAGGGAAATGCAGATAAATGAGTCAGAAAGAGTAAAAGCAGCATCTGTTTTTTAAAGAGAACAGAAGTGTGTGCCTTGTATTGAAGAGCCATGAGCAGGATGCTGTGCAGCACTGAGCCCAGGGCTGTGTGGTGACACTGCCACAGGAGGCAGTGGAGTATGGCAAAGATTTCACCCCAAAAAGCTGAGTGGAAACCCGCACAAAATGGCGTTGGTGAAAGGGGTGAGCCAAGTTGTTGTTTGGAACTGAAAGTTCTCAAAAATGTGTTGGATTTTACCTGGTAGAACTTTATACTTTTTTTCAAGTTTTTTTTTTTCAGAATTCTTTTGTCTTTTTTAGCTTTCCTTCTTGACTCTGTATCCATGTGATTAGTCTGCAGAATCAGCTGCCACAATGCAGGGAGATTACAGCAGAAGAGAAGGAGGCAAAAGCCGGCATCTTGTTTTCATCTTGTCAGAACAGAAAGGAAAGGGGCTTTTAAGTATAAACAGGCCCCATAAGGGAATTTCACTGCACATAAATACACTGCACTAAGGCTGATGAGTTTTTGATATTGCTGTCACTAGTGAGTGAATTCCACCCACTCTGTGTCACCATGGCTGTTCTGTCAGAGGTGCACATGAGAAGGAAGGAATGAACGAATCCGTGTAGCCCAGCTTTAACCAATTATGTTCCAATTTCAATATTTTATTAAAAACCCTTAGGATGCCTGTGCATTTACCCTATCAGGGAAAAAGCTGTTCAAACAGCACCCTGGATTATTCTTTGCTATTTGCTATTATTTTGCCTAACATGAAGCACCTCATTATTATGTATCGATCTGTTTACACAGACATCCTGCAGTTTCTATGCTCTACAAGAGGGCAAAAAGGAATAAAAATCTCTCTCTGACTGTGTCCTTGCTCCACGGTGAATGACCCTCGACAAATCAGCCAGGTTGGCTCCGAGGTCACCTCATCTGTATGTTCTCTCAAGGACTGCACCTATTAGAAAATAATTGGTTTGGGAATTGACTGCTGACACTGAATCAATGGACAAGAACATCTGCCCCCTGAAGAAGGGGACTAAGGAACCCACTGAGTTCAAGTGGAGACTGTCTGTCTGTCCATTCTCTTACATTTCCAGCATCTTGTGGAGATCATTCATTGGGGCTATTATCGAAGCGTCCCTGAAAGACATTTCATTACCTAAAGTATTTTGTCCTGGGAGCTGGGGCTTAAGCCTATGTCCGCTATAGAGATTCATCTACCGGGGGGCAGGACCCAGCTGGAGATCAATGAGGACCTGAGAGCAGTTAGCAGCTTGTAATTAGTCTTTTCCCAGACTGGAGGAATGAGGCACATTCTGTGTGTTTACATTATTAATGAAGAATACATTACTGCCCAAGTTTCCGTGTGATTAGGGAGGCATTCGTCTCCAGCCAGATCAGTGGTATTAGGCGATTGTCAGGGCCCGGATGGGGGCCTTTTTTTTCTGCTTGAAGTGAAACCCAAAGCACGTGAGCACCGTGTTCAGGTTGATCCAGGAAAACGCCCACGTGCCTCCTGGACTCCTGTGTCAGTTGAAGGGCCCGAAGCAGAAGATCAGACACAACGGCTGAGGCTCAAAAAAACAAGGAATTCACAGTGGGGAGAACTGAAAATACATGTGAAAAATTTGGAAGGGGCTTCGATGTTTTGCAGGAAAGAATCATTTTATGTTGTTTTTTTCATTATTTCATTGTGCCGAACAGTATATGCTTTTCACTGTATTTCATTGTAAATCACATTAACATGAACACTGCTACTGGGCTGTCCCTAAGTTATCCTGTTAATGCAGTGAGACAATCCCTTGGTGTTTGATTGCCTCTGCTCGGTAATGCAGTTGGTGGTAATTTAGAAAGATGTGTTTTTGTTTGTGTGTTACCACTGTGTGCAAACAGTGCCCCACCTCAGAATTAGCATTTGTTTATTTCATTTGCATGAAAATGTCAGCGTGCGACGTGGGTGAGATTTGCTGCTCTGTAAACCAGCTCACTCCGTGTCCTGTGATCAATTACATGCAGCTCGCTAACAGATAAAAGCTGTGAGGGTCATTTGTTTTCTGAAGTTAAATCATGAATATTACCAATTAACCTAATAAACACGCTTTTTTCCCCAGAAAGCATTTAACATAACTGACCTCCAAGTTTACTGTATATGATAGCATCTCTCATTGTGTATTTTGTAGATAAAGCAATGATGTCTAATGGTAATTGCAGCATATCTATTAAATGACACCCTGCCTACCCTTACCAGAGAAACAGTCATATTACTCATGAGAGCCTATTAAACTATGTCTCACTTGCTTTTAAGAAAAGGGGAAATAGCAAAAATCTCACAAAGTGTTGCATTTTATAAAATAGAAATAACTTGCTCCCATGGCTTGTTATAGAGCAAATGACTCAGAATTGTTTAAATGTTTATTTTATTTTTCATTTGTTTGTGTCTGAAACACTTCCTTAACTCCTGTGTCTCACGTGGTTTGAGCGAGCCAGCATGTTGGTGATCCTGCTGAACTGTGTGACGCTGGGCATGTTCCACCCCTGTGAGGACAGCAAGTGCGTCTCTGACCGCTGCAAGATTCTGCAGGTAAGTCCGGGTGGGCGGGGCTCCGGGGGCGGGCAGGTGGTGTGGGCCTCTCTCCAGCAGGTGGCACTGTGGCATGCCTCTGAGCATTCTAACAGTGCAGGCAGTGGAAGGGCAGCTGCTGGGAGGCATACAACAAGGCTGGGCCATTTGGAAAGGGTATTTGATGATCTTGCAAAGGGCATGGAGGTCTAACACCAGTGATGGAGAAATTTAATGCAAATGAATAATCCCAAATTAGTGATAACTTTGGATATTATCAAACCCAAGAGAATAAAGCCAACTCAACATCCTCTCCAACAAATGAGGTAATTTAGTGCTTATCCAAGAGTCAGTCATCAGTTCTCAATCAATTACATTTAAGGCAAAAAGCATTTAATCATTATTCAAATGCTCAATTTACGTGGACGTTTGGGTAACACATTTCCCTCTAACAAACATATGGAAGGATCATCAGAACTGCACTGTAACCAGTGCTGGCAAGTGATGCATTCATTTTCTGTGTGCTATTCAGTAAGCAGAGGAGGCTCCTGACCCCCTTCTGTGCTTGAATTATCCACAGTGAATATTTCCACCCCTGGAGGGTTGTGTTGATGGTGATTATCTCCACCACTGACGTTATCAAATCACCACACTGTTGCCGTATGGAAACAAGAGCAGAGCTGAAAACAGGATAAAAACTCTGAAACAGGGAAATTCACAAAGACGTTCAATCGGCTTCCATATGCATCACAGAGACAGGATGCTTGTCCCAGGGCAGACATAACTCTGCTTAACCTCTCAGTGAAACTAAAGTAATGCCTTTGGTAGGATAATGAAATCCAAGGCGATACAATACAGCCAGTGCTTCAGGCATCCTTTCTTCTACCTATCCACAGAGCCTGCTTTTTTAAATGGTTTTTGTGAAATCTGCAGTCTCATTTTCTTAGCCTTTAACAGCCCAAAGACTTAACAAATATTTGGTCCCTCATAGCAGGGAGTGAGGGGATAGATTACAGAAA
Organism: Albula goreensis; assembly: GCA_022829145.1. Taxonomy (NCBI): domain Eukaryota; kingdom Metazoa; phylum Chordata; class Actinopteri; order Albuliformes; family Albulidae; genus Albula; species Albula goreensis. The sequence continues at coordinate 22,537,532 of CM040748.1, forward strand.
TCAAGGGTGCTGAAAGCAGTGAGTTTCGGGCCTATGAAACACAGGGCTCTGGATTTGTGTGCTAGTCTGTCACAGCTTGCACTGGGGCAGGTGCCATGTCTCACTCCCCGCCCCAGCACTCACACTCACACAGCGCTTATGAACAAGCAATTTGGGTGGAGAGAAAGTTTTACAAATAAACCACACTGTGAATTCCTTGGAGCAGACAATGAATTTCTCTCTGTCACAGTGATGACCCTGCACAATATGCAGGATCATAATTTTCTTTTTTTTCCTTTTTATAGGGAAATCCAGTATCTTTCTACCGTCTGAGCTTGCTTAGACATTGAAGAGAGCATTTGACCCTGTGATAATTGCATTTCAGACTTTTATCTGAAGAAATTTGCATACATAGTGCCTTCAGCCCGTTATGCATGGGCACAGTGAGTGTGAGATCTGTTTTTATTGAGCCACTAATCCCAATGAAAAGGAAGTTAAGGTTCCAACTTCAATGTCATTTTGCTGCCTTTTTTGGTTTTGGATAGAAGACACAAACCATCAAAGGTGGAAAATCTCTCACTATGCACAAAAACACCACTGTTTGTGAAGTAGCAGGTTAAACCTCAGTCATGGATATTTTGTGCTCAATGGTGTTTAGTGTTTAGTGTTTATACTCCATCACATATGATCTGCCTAGCATCTTACAGTCCTGTTTCACTCAGCATGAAGCTGTCAGTGCATCAGACGTTCACAGGCTACCCCATCAAACTTTATTAAGGAGGAAAGACTCAACAGAGAGACAGAAAGGGAAGTAAAGCAGCTATAAGAAAATGTGCAAATGGGCTCCGATCCTCCGATCTTTCACATGGTGCTTTTATTGCATTAGGAGGTCGATTGTCAGTTTCGTCTTCCTTGACTATCCAATTTGTGTGTGGGTGTGTGCCTGCTCCAATGAGTGTGCCTGCGTGGGTGTCTGTGTCTATTTGTACTGTGAGTTTGTTCCTGTATTCAGAGATGCTTCCATGTGTGTGTGTGTGTGTGTGTGTGTGTGTGTGTGTATGTGTGTGTGCATTCTTGGATTCAGATGTATATGTGTATGAATGTGAATATGTACATGGTAATTTGTAATGTTTATACTGATGTTTCTGTATGTGTCTTTACAGAGATGCATATGTTTTTGTATGTGTGCGTGTGTGCATTCTTGTTTGCATTCACATATGTGTATATGTGTGTCCATGTGTTGTGTTGTGTTGTTTTACTTCCGATATGCCCTTGTGTGTGTGTGTGTGTGTGTGTGTGTGTGTAGGCGTGTGCATGTGCGTGTGTCTGTGTGTGTGCGTACATTTTCATATAAATTTGAGTTGTTTACTACTAATATACCCTTAAGCTGATCCAGCATCAGCACATTCTGCAGATAAGGCCACATCACTGCCCCACCCTTTTGCTTGCTTCCCATCTTCTGAGATGTGAATTTGTTATTGTGAGGGTCTGTCTGCTTGTTCTGCTTTGATGATTTCAAACATCCTTATTCTGCTCCCTGTGCCTGTACACAGTGCAGAATAGCAGAAGCAACCAGAAGGGAATTTATTATGTATAATGCATAAATCAGCACAATGAATGAACAGACAAACCATGCTTTACTCTCCTCATCATCCCTCCCCATGTGATATCCACAATACATTTGACCTACTGGAGCTCTTATTAACATGAAATGTTATAGGGAGACAGCAGAAAAGTCTTAACTGCAGCCAGTGGAGAAATTGAACAAGGTCTTTTAGCCAGCTTTAAAGCTAAGGGATTGGGCTTGAGTGAAGATGTGGGTTTATGTTGAGCAGAGGGAGCATGAGGAGCAGACAAACATTGTGCAGATAGAGAAGACAGATCTCTGCAGACAGAGAAAAGACAGAAAGAGTGGTGAAGACAATGGAGGAAAGAGAGGAAAAGGGACTGGAGAGAGTCTGCTGGCAGAACAGAAAGAGTGGCAGGCAGAGAGAGAGAAGGGGAGGAGAGGGATGGGTGGGAGGCTGCTGATGGAGAGAAAAAAAACACTTGATGCTCCATTAGAGGGAGTGTTGAAGGCAAGGAGCTTTAGAGAAACAAGGATAAATTCAAGATTTGAAGGACTGAGTTTTTGTGTGTGTGTGTGTGTGTGTGTGTGTGTATGAGCATATGTGTGTGTTTACGTGTATGGGTGTTTAGGTGCGTGTGTGTTTTTGTGTGTATGCTTATGTGTGTATGTGTGTGTGTGTGTGTGTGTGTGTGAGTGCATGTGTGTGCACGAGGGTGACAGTGAACCGGCACAGGTGACTGGGTCCTGTGCAGCAGGCATGGTGAAGAGATCCCCTAGTGTGTGCTGTCAGCGCATGCTGAGAGTCGATGGGCCATGATACAGGCCCAGAGCAGCTCCATCCCCACATCTGTCTGCAGGGCTGGAAATCCCTCCCACAGCTGCTGTCTGTACCTGCCAGACAATGCTGGCAGCACTGTTTATTATTATTATTATTATTATTATTATTATTATTATTGTTGTTGTTCAATAATAATACTCAGGTACTCAGTAGTTTACCCAGGTACTACTACTACTTTTTGTATAGTAGACTTCCACATTGACATTTAAACTGCAAGGGTGAGAGACTTGCAGTGAAATTAATAGCTGAAGTCAGACTATCTGGGTGTTCCTCAAATTACCCTAATGTTTTATCTCCACAAATTTCATCAATGGAAGTGTGAGGAGTTCTATTATACCATCTTAAGTTCTGAATTCATGTTTTGAACATTTCAGCATACCTGCCTCAATTCAATTTTTAGCACTAAACTGAATGACAGCCACCATACTGAGACACATTTGTCAGTGACGCCATTTATTTACTTTGATTTTCTGCAGTATAAAAGAAAAGCATAAAATGACATTATAAGCATCAAACAGGGATGCACCAAGGTTATGAGTATATGCCCTGCCACGGTGTATTAACATCAACAAGTCATAAATCAGCAGGAGATCCATCTGAGAATGTTATGCATTCCTGTCACATACTTATATAAAGTCTGCCAATTTGCATGTGGCCTGACCCTGAGGATTCCCTGGAGAGGCAGCTCGCCGTGCTTATTTAAAGGGTATTTTAAATGCAGAGACAGCTGGCCGGGATGCCCCGGAATATTTCCAGGCAGTGACGGCTCCCCTTGAGAGGGTGGTCCTCGGATCCCCGTCTGCATGGCGGGTCTCATCCGTCCGTTGCGTTCATGGTTACTGCTGGAGTTCACGTTAGCATTTTTTTTTTGCTAACGACAGCCAGCATCCGGATTGCAAATGCAGCGCACCCCGTGCAAAAAACAGATAAGCGATGGGCACTGGATGACTCATTTGTAAAGTGTCTCTCATTATTGTGTAAGCTGTGATGAAAAAGCCTGGAGGTCGTTCAAAGGCACATCTAATTTAAAAAAGGGCTCCTAAACATTTTTGCACCTCAAAATCCTTTCAAAATGTTGAAGAAATTATTTTTCATTATTTTGCACTCCTTGATATCAATTTCAACATCCCAGTCTATTGCTAGATTAAAAAATAACATTTCACTCTCCATGGAAATAAGTACTTCGTTTGCTCAGAACACAATTATTTTTTTGACTTATGCATTTTCAAAGCAGGGCCACCAAGGTAGCATCTGTGGTAAATAAAGCCGTTTGAAATGCTAAAACCTGAGCTTTCATTGTCTCCAAGGCTGAATGGAATCTTTTTAATAGAAACCTATTAACCATACTAACATAAAGGGCCCTTTTTATCTCTCCAGTTTAAATAATGTGGCTTTGAATGCTTTCACCAGTGGTTCATGTCAAATCATATTTATATATTCTTCAAATTATTGTCATTGTTTGGCTTTTCAAATAGTGGAGTACTGTACAAAAACACAGCCTTTTAATGTCCTCTTTCCCATTTCCATGAATTAAAAATAGATTGAGGAAAAGTTGAGAAGCATTTTTTTTAAATCAAATGTAGCTATTCAAAGCAAACTTCATTATGAGTGACCACTTCTACAGCTTGTCCTCTTTAATTGGTGGGCTTTGCATTAATTATATGCTTGGTTCAGTTGTGCAACTTCATTTTCTAAATTCCAAGTAATATATACATCTGGCATGATATAAATAAATAAGAGATTTCCAGCAAAGCATATGCCAGAGCCTCATTTGGGTCACTAAGTAAACTCTTTTTAAAGGGTTTATGTGAAAGTCATGAGTCTGCTATTTGCACCTTTTCAACAACTGTCTTGGTTAGATGAGGAAGGGCTTAAACTTTCTCGGCCGACTTATTCCTCTTTGCACTCAGATACAAGCAAAGGGTAGCAGTTATGAAGATACAACATAGAAATGAAGCAATCTTGTGAGGGATTTGGTTCATCTAATGAGTCAGAGTTCAGTGGTCATCATAGGAAAACGAATTAACAGAAGAGTTTTGCACAAAATTTGAATTGTTATATATATAGAGTCCCTAATTCTGCCTCTGTACCTCCTGGTAGGAGTTTGATGACTTCATCTTTGCGTTCTTCGCTGTGGAGATGGTAATAAAGATGGTCGCTCTGGGCATCTTTGGGAAGAAGTGCTACCTTGGAGACACGTGGAACAGGCTGGACTTCTTCATCGTGCTGGCTGGGTGAGTGGCCCATAGACACACACACCCTCTCCATGTCTCTGCATTGGATGCTAACCCACACAGAATAAAGCTCCTACTGATGTCCTTCAATACAAAGAGCCACAATGAGAGAGCACATAAAAACACATAACACAAAATAGCATGACACAATAGCTCTACAAAACTTGATGCGGTATTCAGGGGCACCACTGCCAGGAAAAGATATGACACTGGATGACCCCACCCCCCCGGCCTTTTGATAATATGTATAATCATTATCACTTTCCACTGCAGTAACAGTGCCACTTACACTATTACTCATCACAAGACTACCACATGACACAGCAGAACACAGCATATGAGAAGACAGCGAAACATGGTGCAGCACTCTGTTGAGATATGCGCTGCTGCATTTTCTCACATCGTAAGCTAAGCTTGCGCAGGCATGAGTCAGAGAAAGGCACTTCATGTGCACACTATGAGTTCCTGATTGACCAGTGCAGGTCATTGGAGACTGATGGCACACTGACATCCCCACAAACCGATTCCCTCACTGTCCAAAGCTACCCCTAAATATGCATCACCCCATGGTTCTGCTGGCCACAGTCACCACTGGAACAGGCTGTGTTTGTTACCATAATGTGGAGCTCCTCCACTCTCCAGAACAGTGCATCTGCAGGGATATGGCCTTTCCAGGCATGACTGTTAGAGAGTGACAAGACCAACTAAACTAGCTGGTTTACCCGTATTATTCCCTGGCAAGCCTGGGCCAGTTGTTGGCTATGGACCTCTGGCCACAGAAAGCAATTGCATAAACAGGGCTCAAACGTCCGCTCACAGGGTTCACACTTTGCTGAAAGAATGAGCATCTCGTCCAGTATTCCAGTCGTGTATTTAGTATCATAAATGCTACAAACTGCAGTCTTTCAGCTGTTGTGATTTCATCCTTTGGTAAAGCAATAGGTAGTGATTCTCTTTGACTCAAATAAATAAATTGCAAAGTGCCTCAAAAATTGCTAAACTCACCTAGGCTTTATAGGTTTTATATAGCTGTAATTACATGATCAATAACAACAACAACAATATCATTTGCAAGTTTATTCATTTTACATCGGTACATACTGTAAGACTGTATACTGTGGGGGGATAGCGAAGACTCCCCCTCTGCTCCACCTCCTCACAACTCCTTACTGGTTTATTCAAGTTCAGTAAAACATGGAAGAATAGTTTAGCATCACACAGCAGAGGCCTGTTCACTCAACCATTCAAGGAATTGCATCCTCTACTCCCACTGAAGAAGAGTACTTACTGTGAACTTGAGCAAAGCGTTAGTCATCTAGAACTGCTGGCAATCTCCTTCAGTCCTATTAACTGGAGAGTGGATTAATATCCCTCAGGACACCTTACTCTGCACCTGCCTTAGTTCACACTGTATGGCCTCTCAAGACTGGAGTGGCACAGTTCCCTGAATCATTCAAATTTCATGCCTGTTTAGTCTCCTTGCATATTAATTTCATTCTAAGCACTGTGTTGTGTGAACTTCTCTGTGTTTGTGTGTGCGTGTGTCCGCGAGCGTTCAATGTGTCATTGGTATCTGCTATTTTGTAACATAATTTTTTCCCTCATCAGAAAGGTATTTCTTCATTCAAATCAGAGGTCGCTGGTGTGCAATACATCACTGGTTTCAAAGAGAGCTTCATAATTCTTAATCTACACTGATTGAATTTGTAACCTAGGTAGAAAAATCCATTAGGTTTTAGAGGAACAAATGAAATGAGGGACTTACCTGAATCTCCATTGGAATGACATTGGCATTGGCAACAGAATGAAACAAAGTGAAGGGAGACCTTGTCTGATTTCTCAGGTCACAGTGCCATTTTGCATGTACAGTTGAATTTCCTAAATCCTGTGCATAACAGAACAGATAATGTGACACATGTCCTTCATTGTATACTCTGAATGCAGTGCACATCTGTAACAGCTGCTGCTTCCTCTGTCAAAGATGAAGACACATGTCATATCAATATCCTCCACCCAGGTTCTCCATCACCAGAGGAGCACTCAAAGTCAGTGTCAGGCCGCTGGGTGACCCCATGGGTCTGTGCAGCATAACAGCCCACAAGGACACTCATCTGAATCCCTTAATTGAGGCCTGTCCTCTGTGCTGTATGGCTTTGACCGAAGGGCGCTTTTTGCTTTAAATTTTACAGCCAAATCATATTACCAAGGCATGACCAGGTGTGCTGTATGTACAACTGCAAACCCACATGGGCCATATAGTTCCAGTGCTATTCAGATGGAGTGGAGGTGTGATTTCGTACCCTTACTGACTGAAGTTAATTTCATATAGTGACATAACAAAATAAGAGATACCCATTCCATGTGAGAGTTTAGTTTTAGTTTAGATTCTTACGTAATTTAGCGCCATCACGCACACCATTTTTGCCCCTCATTCTTCGTCATTGCTTTTAAATCAGCTCAAAATTTCCATTAACAATGGAAGTAGTGTTAGTAGTACAGTAGTGAAAGGAAAGTAGAAACAATGGGTGTGGCAATATTTGTGAGTGACCTCCTTTTTGTGTCATGGCAGAGAGAGAGAGAGAGATTGAGGGTAGCACTGAATGAGAGACACCTAGCTTTAGTAAAGATGTATGCGGTATGAGTTAAACTAAAGACAGCTGGAAGTTTTGTGTGGCGTGTGGCTGTAGCTGCGAAGAACGTCAGCCCTTCTCCTGCACGAAAGCCCACAGCTATTCAGGGACAATGGTAACCTAGGTAACGAGGAGACTGGTATAAATTTGTTGGCAACGACAGAGCCTGAGAAGGATGGTTTCGATGAACCGTTTGTTTTCTCTGCAATAAATAATTACTACAAAGTGTGGTGTTTTTGTATGAATTTTTGTATTTTCTCTGTATTTTCTTGGTGCTGGCAGGAGCCAACAAATAGCCTTGTTTCAATCAATATGAAAGGGATTAAGCAAGGTGATGATACATAGCTGCTGTTTGTGGTTCTGGAAGGTTCTGTACAGGGGGAATCCCAGCCTCAGCCCAGGTGTTTTTTTCTGCACTGTGAGGAGCCCCTTTCCTTTTACAGACATGAATGAATGCAGACCCAGGGCACCTGGGGCAGCATGCTGTGAAGCTGTGGTATATATTCTTCAAGGGTGTGTGCTGCAGCTTCCCCTCCTGGTGAGCTGTGGGGGTGGACCCAAGCTGGCACTGGGACAAAGCCCTTCTGATGGCTGAGCTTGAGTGCACACCCCTGGTGAAGTGTGAGTGAGCTAATGCAACAGCAGAAATGGGTGGGGCTACAATTAACTGTCAATCACTGTCTTGAGTCAGTCATTCAAGAGGCTTTTCTCTTTACAACAAAGAACAATGATTGGAGATTCAGGAGAGAACCTGACTCTCAACCTGACAGAGAAAATTAATTTGTGAAGAACTTGTCACATAGCACCTTGGAATTGTGAGGGTTTTTAGATGCTTGAATTTTCTAATGGAATGTTCATATCAGAAATATGGATTTCAAGAAACCTCCTCTTCTTTTATACTTCAAGAGGAATAGATTTTCCTTTAATAGGACTGTTAAACAATGAACATGTTGAAGATGAAAACAGACATGTTTTCAGGTTTGTTTAAAGATTAAAAATCTTCATGTGCTCCACTGAAAAAGTAATATAATTGAAAAAAAGCTTTGTCTGTGGGAATGTCTGAAGTGTCTGGAGTATCCACATTCTGTTGTTCTTAGATTTAGTGTCATTAAATTCCCTCTATCATACTGTAATAAATTTACTGTCAGCATATATCCCTGAATTAATTTCAGCTGTCATTCTCCCTTTGTGACATGAATGTGGAATGGCACTCACTGTCTCTTCCCCACACGCACACACTCACACTCACACAGACACAAAGCACATGCACACACATACACATACAAACATTCATGCAGACACACATGTAGGAACCTATACACTCTTCTTGTCAATGTCAGTCTTGCTCTCTGAGTTTTTTGCCTTGACTAGCTGTTAGGGAACTTGATTCGGATTAACAGCTGCACCTCACAGGACAGTCAGGAAGGTAATGGGTCTGACAGGCTGCCCCAGTCTTACACGCCTACACTGATCCAAGCTCTCTCCTCTGGCTCACATGTGGCTCAAACCCACTGCTAAATTAGATTCTGGGTTTGGAATTCATTTTTCAAAACAAAATTGAGAAGGGATAGGTTGACATAGAACCTACATTTGTATTCTGAGAGAGAGAGAGAGAGAGAGAGAGAGAGAGAGAGAGAGCGTTGTTTATTCATGGACAATGAACACTTTTTTTGCTTTATACTTTTAATGTTATACCTACATTATCTTCACACATGACATTAATAAGTGTAATCTCACTTTGAGGCCTCTGTCACTGTTGTGTTTGTGTCAAAAGCTTGAGATCATTGTGCTGTGAAGACTTGTCAAGGTATTTCTGGCTAACTTGTATGTATAGAGACAATTGTTGGGCAGTTGTTTTTCTAGTCCTGACAGCAGCAGTCAAGTGCAGTGTCACTAGTCAGCCTGACACAAATCACTCATTGTCAGGGCGCTGTCAGTCGCTGCCATCCAGCCGTCTGCAGGGTGGTGATGTCCAGAATATCAGCACTCAGGGATGAAGAGCGTGTGTGGACACAAGCTGTCTGTCACTTCCAGCACATGTAACTGCTCAGTGGGGGGCGGGGTCTCTCCATGTGAGAGGGATCGGCAGGTGGGGGGAAGGGGGTGGTCTGCAAAGGGCTGTGAGTAAGGGGGTTGATAGAGGTTTTCCTCAGCCACCAGGAAAGGTGGACTCAAGAGATGGAAGGCTCTGGAAAAATGCCAGCACAATAATTGAAGGCCCTTTGTTCAGCATTTCCTCTTTTTTTGGTGAAGCTGAAATTAATGCAGTTATTCTGCAGGTGCTATAGTTACAGATGGCAGAGCATTCCCCAGCATCGATCAGGCTATAGTTCAGTGGTATTCAGTGCCGAGGTCCCAGCCGACGAACAGTGTGAACCCCGGCCGTCTGTCTCTGTTTCCGGCGTTCATCAGGTCCAGGTTGGCAGCACAGCCATTACCACTGTTTCTTATAATGAGCTCTCATGCACGCCTGCTGATTGCACTGGCCATATTTGTGATGAATAATTTGTCACTTGATTGTGTTTTGATTGTTTCAGAGGCAACTGCTTATCGACCGTACACTCAAATTTGTCCCTTCACTCATAAACAGTGAAACAGTCAGGCCTCTAACATACCTCCAATTGTAAAAGCAAGTAATTACAATTCAGTGTATTATAATAACCTGTTTTGGGGGCATTTAAGAGCCAGTCAATCTTGGCAATCAATATTCATGCTGGAATGGGAAGTGAGGAGAGGATAAATAATATCACAGATCAAAAAGTACCCTCTTTTCTCTCTGATTTATTGATGGCAGTTGGGCTCTCTCCCAAATGTGTCTGTGAAAGGTTTGTGTGGGGGACTAAGGCTGAAGGGCAGACACAAGGGCAGGGTCCACCCCAACTAAGGCTATTAGCAGAAGGCCTGGGGAAAGCTCTGTGTTTATCTCTCTCTACCAGCAGGCTGTGTACAGAACACAAAACAGAGAGCACAGGGTACAGGGCAAATCTGCCTCATTTCCTTCCTTACCTTTTTCCATTTGGATTACACTTTACTACTCTCAATGTGTATAAAACTCTGTATGCATACACACAGAGAGAACCCAATTTTGAAAAAAAGTGTCACAGTATAATTATTTTGCTGAATATCTCTCCTCTTACAAACTTTGTATTATTATAGCCATAGGGATCTTTAGCTTCATTTCATATCTAGCTTAGCTGCAAATAGAGTTGGTAAAAAAAAAATCATTATTATAATATATTTATGAAGGTAACAAGACAACTTGATATCATTAAAATAAAACAAAAAAAACGCAGTTGCATGTTAAAATGGAACAGCGATGAAAAGAATGAGAAGACAGCAGGAGAACAGCGGGATAACAGGAAAGATTAAATAAGGGAAATATGTGGATGATAAAACTGTGATAATATCATGTGACCTACATGTAAAGTACAGCCGAATTACAGACTGAGCCACAGTTACTCTAGAACTACATGTTATCAAACTCAAGAGCAAATGATATGATGGTGGTAAACAGGGTAATATCTCTTAACAACAACAGTAAAATAAGCTATCACAATAAAGCTATCAAAATAAATGATACTGTGGTCCGTAAGTGCTCAAATAAGTTACATGTCTATCATGAAGCTGTTAAAAAATGGAGCAATGAGTGATGAATGACCCAGAGCTATTATATTTCAGTGGTGATTTTGTGTTGGTACTATCCTAGTAGTCTGTGGGGTCAAATTATTTCAGACAGCTCTCTGAAACAGTAGCATTCACACTGGCCATAGAGGCTGATGCTGTTGTTCCATTGTTCATGCAGGGACTGGGTCCATCTGGTTTTATGGCCACTTAAGAAAATTCATGCACCTCGCTCTCATTTAGGGATGGAAAGCCTAACAATAGAGAGTTTACTGGAAAATTACTGAACTGGAAAGCAAACTTTTCTTTGTCAAATCAGTCGCGAATTTCACCAGCTTTTATTACAGCTAATCACCACACCTGTGATAGATCTGATTGAGAGTGTATTTGAAGTGACTTTTCCCTTCCTAATATTACAATGTCTATCTCTCAAACACTGCTGTAAGGTGAGTGGGTTTAAAATATTATTGGATCTGCTCTGGGTTGTATAGTTATTTTTTCTGGACAGTGTTGGGCATTATCTGAAGGATGTAATAGGCTATGTGCAGAAGCCCTCCAATTTCTTAAAATCATCTACAACCCCATACCAGCACCAACCAGACTGAATCCACTGAAAAACAGTCAGCTCCTCTGAAGCTTGCTTCATTAACCTGCCAGGTGGCAGGGGAGACCGAGCTGTGATTGAACTGCTTCCAGGTACGTTCTTTGAAGACCAGGAAGAGACAGGAATAGATGAGAGAAAAGTTCAGAGGAACACGGCATTCAATTAACCAGTAGTGTCAGGCTATGCACAGCGAAAACTGTGAATAACAAACACAGGAACGCAATACAGAAAAAGAACTTTTCAAATAATAAGCACAAGAGTGGGAATGACATGTTCCATAGCACTGTACCCAATATCTAAAGATGTCTTATTAGCAGGAAGCAGGAAGTTTCTGCTTTATTTTCCATTCAGTCTGTGCTTCTTATCATTTTTTATTGCTTACATGGTAATATTTGGACTTGATACACAATGACCAAAATTTTAAACTCATGTCAGGTCTTCAAAAATCCACACTCATGGTCTGTTTTTTTCTCAGATTTCTCTCAAATTCTAATTCACTCTTTTGTTAAATATTGCACAAAATTTTCAACATTTTGTGTAATCTTCATAAATATAATCACTCTTTTGTTCATCTGGAAACCACTACCATCCAAAATGCTCAGCAGGGTAGCTGTCGAAGCCTAGCAAGGTTGATTCTGTCATGGTAGGTGACGCTTTCTCCTCTGCTTAGCCAGGGTGAACACTTGCTTGGTGGACGAGGTACTGTAGTCTGACAAAACTCAGATGATGCAGATTAATTTTTTTGTAATCTTACATTTGAATATCCCTAGCAGTAGTTTTCATTTTTAACCATTTCCAAGGAGATTCTATGATTTTAAATTGAGTGTTTAATTTTGTGAAGAATTTTCACATTTGCCAACATGGTAAATGGTTTTGTGCTTCATGTTTAGGGTATTGAGAAAATATAGTTTAAGTAACACATATAAACAATAAAATATGCAAACATTAATAGTAAGTAATGAGGGATTTGAAACGACCATGTTGACACAGAAGCTGGCTGCTTCTGTAGATCGGGCCACAGACAGACCACTGGAGAGGTTCTGGTTGGTAGATAACTGAGGTCAGGTTTGTTTCTGGCCTCCCTTTGCTGTCTTCATACTTTTCCTATTATAGTTTCATCATGATGTCGTTGTTTACGCAGTGTGCCCTGACTGTTGACTGTGTGGCTGTTGTTGTCAGGAAGCGGTTTAATTCTAGGAAACTTTGCCATTCTTCACACTCAAGTGTTCTGCCATACTCAACCAAATAAGAGCAGGCTAGGTACAGACCAGGATGGTGTGTCTGTGTACATACAATGCTGTGTGTAAGTGTTTGCGTGTGTGATTAACTGACAGAAAGTGCAATTCTGTTTTCATGCTCAAAATGGTATTGACAGCTGCGATCAATTTACGGATGTGTTGACAGTAAAATTATTGCAGTACAAGATTCTATGTATGCCTGTCTGTGTGTCCCTGTTTGTGCTTTGAGCAGTGTTACGTGAGCTATGTGTTTGTCTGCCCAAGCTGGAGGTTGTGTGGAGTCTCCTCACGCAACTCAGCTCAAGGTTGGACCTTTCCTGCCTTTTCCTTCCCACCCTTTCTTTCTCCTCTCCTTTCTCTCCTTCTCACTCTCGCACTCTCCCCTCTGCCCCCCGCCTTCCCTTTCAGGAACCTCAGCTCCTCTCGTGACAAAAACACAGAGAAGAAAGGCAACTCATCCTTCCCCTCACATTTTGATTCTGTTTTCTTTTCTTTTTTCTCCTTTTTTTCACTCAGCTCCACCACTTTTCACTACCTCTTTTTTCCCCCGTCTCAATCCAGCCACCAGCCACATCTGGCTCCCATCATACCCAATCAGACCTGACAAAGCCCTCTCAACAGATTTCAGAAGCACTGAAGCCCGAACAGGGCCGGAGCGCATTTTCAACACTGTGCCCGCCAAAGTGCCTTGTGCTGTTAACCATTTCCGTGGTCCTGGATGGGTGGACGGCGGGGTGGGCGGGGCTCTGAGTGGGGCAGAAGCAGTGTGGCACAGAGCCCAGCTGTCTAATAAAGCGAGGCTCCATTTGGACAGGCCTCCTGCCTGTAGGGCTCCTCCCTGCTCCCTGCTGCGCTGCCTCATGTTAATAGCTTATCATCACTTCACTTATTTTTTCATTTATACTCTTGTCGATGCAGCCTGCTGGTTCACTCCTGTGACCCCAGACCAGTCCAGACAAGATAAAGACAACACGGGAGAGTCCTCTGATAATAAGCCCTGCCAGGCTTCCCGCTTATTGTGTTAATTTATGGATCTGTTTTGGAATCTGAGGGAACTAGATGCCTCCAGCATAATTCATAGGCCCCTTCTCCACCAATAGTATTCCTCACCTTGTGACCCCATGAATAAACATTCTGATCACATATATTCTGGAGACCCATAGACACACCTCCCCACCTAATCTGTGTTAAAACACTAGAATGCCATATGTTTGCTTCTGGTAATTATTATTTTGAGAATGCAGTAGATATACAGTGAATAGTGAAGGGGGAGGGGGCAGAAGGCACAGACGAATAGAACAGGTCCATTTGTGCACATGGAAAGGAAACTAAAAAAATGAAGGCAAGTGTATTCAGCTGTTTTCATAATTTCCATTCATTTTTCATGTTTGTCCATAAAGATCTTTTGAATTTAAAGGGCAATGTGCACCAAAGTACAGAAATTATCATTCTTTACCTTCAAAAAAATCTTTCACTCACACAATAACAGCTTTTGATTAGTCAATAGAAACATGTTCAGTGTTTTTGCTCATGACTAAGGGATATTTACTCTTTGGCTGTAACACTTGATGCTTACTTTACAGAAATCCTCTCATACACACACACACACACTCACATCATATTGAAATAACAGGATCGTTTCAAGTGTGTGAGGAGGGGATTCCTTTCTCTGCTCATGTGAGGAACATCTGTTATAAAAGAGGCAAACGAGGCGAGAGGGATCGGAGAGATCGGAGAGAGGAAGAATGATATAGAGGTAGAGCAAGAGAGAGAGAGAGAGAGAGAGACAGATTAGAGAGAAAAGAGAAAGAACATAATAAGACTGCTAATATTTGATGTTGTCTGTAAATCCCAGCAGACCGGGAAGTTACAGTTGCCCTGGAAGTTACTGTACTGAGACCATTCGACATTAGGAAGATCCACCTGTACATTAGGAACAGTTGAGCGAACACCTGATTGTCCCTGCTTCACCAAAGATGGGTCCCTTTGTTCATTTTTCTCAGCTGTCCATTGCCTCCAGAAGAGACTAATCTCTGCTACAATACTGGGGTCTACATTGCATTTTTCCAACACTCCGTGCCTCTGTACATGTTTTCAGCAGCTTTCATGGCCAATCAAAAAGAGTTTGTTGTGAAAAAAGAGAAAGAGAAAAGACATGAAAGTGGACAAAAAAGAATGAGAAGAAAGAGAGATACGTGTGTGTGTGTGTTTGAAATTCATAATTATGTATGTGTTATGAATTTAAGTGTATTTTAAGGTAATTATCTGATGTGGTAATTGTCACATCGCTTATTAATTTTGAGTTGCACTGTATGGGGTTGGAATCAAAACCTATTTTCAACAAAATTGTGCAATGGGATGAAGACTAAACTACCATGTAACAGAAAAGGAGAAAAAGAGAAGCAGACACAGTTTGGCAACTTTTGGTGAACTGTAATTAGTTCTGTCAATTGCTTCAGTGCTTTTATGGGGGAAATTATCCAGATTGCATATTTCACTTTACTGATGTGACAGATACAGGTGTAGGTATGGTTTGAATGCTGCCAGAAGCAATCTCTACAGCTAGGCAGCAGGCCCAGTTTTGTCCACAGACCAGTTGTGATCGAGGGTGATACCATGATAAGTTTCCAGACTCAGTAGGCTGGATTTCCTTCCCATATGAATGTGGAGGGGTCATATCTGAAGAAGTAAACACATTTTTGCTGTCTATTTATTATCTGTGGAAATCTTATGAAAGACTTTTCTTCCATGAAAAATCAAATGCAATCAATGAAAATATATCTCATTAAAAATTCAGTCTAATCTCAGTCTAAAAATTCAATTAATTACACATATTTCAATGCCTACAGAAGGATGCCCTCAATCAATGTGTAATTTGACTTACATATATATGTCACCCTTAACTTTGGATATGATAAAGATTCATTCAAAATCATCTTTCATGGAAAAAAAAGAAAAAATGTCATGGTGACAGTATATTTGTAAACTAGTCAAAATTTTCATACATTGACTTAATTGCATTTTTAAAGAGCTACGTCTTCATTGTAATTATGTTATATATGTGAGAAAGGTCTCTCATTCCACTGACACTTTTTGAGATATGAACTCTCCAAAAAATATGACTTTTAACCCCAATCTCGTCAAAAAAAAAAAAAAAAAAAAAAAGATATTATTTTTGACAGCAGATTTGAATTCTACATGCAAGGTACATCCGATATATCAACCATCAAATTATTTTGCAGTTCACTTCTAGTATTAGGACCATTTACAAGAGTCACATGTCATGCCACTGGTTAGTCATTCAGTGATTACTGTCACGAAGCTGGCCGCTGCGTCGGACAATAGCATAGGGTTTTTCTTAAACCATCAGAGCCAATATATATTAAAAAAGGGGTTTATTTGATGGTAAGCTTGACAATACCAATATACTTAAGTTCACGTAACCGGTTACAATTTCATTTCACAATCATTTAAAAACATTTCTTTAGGAAGGCTACAAACATTTTGCCATTTTACAAATGGTTGCCAAAAACCCCCTCCCCAGAGACAGCACACCTGTCATTAAGTAGGCCCACAATGACTCGCATGTTAACATTCCATTCAATCAATCAATTTCAGGTAAGACACAAGGCTGGCAACTGATCATGTTCTCGAATTGACAAAAACAAATGCACCTGGCACACATGTAACAAGCAAAGATCCACAACCATTTCAACAGTGAAGGTTACTCCTTCACATTACTCACTGCATTTCAGAGAGCTATCACAAAAATGAAGCAATGTGTGAAGCTCAAACTTTCAGGATTTCTATTCCTCATCATTACCTGCCATCATACAAAAATTGAAAGAAATTTAAGGGAAGCTGTAATGCACATCATTTGAATTAATATGGACTGGCTCATATGTGTGTTGCTCTAAAAAGGAGAGGGCCAGAAACCCAGTTCCAGGAAGCCAGCTGCGCCAGGCGTTACTATCGCAGACCAAACATGACTCAAGTGTTCTTAAGATTCTAGAGTGCTCCACTTCAGTTTGGTCCATTTCTCCTTGCGACCCCCACCCCTGAATTCTAGCTTCCGAGAAATCTTGGGCTCATAAAAAGGCTCTTGAGGCTGTAACATATTGGAGTGAAATAACGAGCTTTTTCAATTGTTACCTGGAATCAGTCACTTTCTAAGAGATATGGTAATGTAGCTCCTCTGAATGTGCCTGTTTCAAATCTGGAACCTATGCTTTCAGACACCTAGCTTTTATTCGCAGTTTGCGATCTGTGTGGATGCGTTGGAGAATGAGCTCAGTGTTTGTGTTGTGTTCTTTGCTGACTTTCGTGATAAACATTTGTCTTCAGTTGGATGGAGTGACAGACAGCATGCAACATTCTTAAAGTTTAAAGCAAAATGTCCACCTCTGTAAATGGATTTGTAACAATATAAATCTGTATAATTTGGAGAAGGGAATTGGCTACCTAGGTTCCTTTAACAAACAAATTAATTTGTGGTAAAAAAGTAAGATGAATATGTTGTTGGAGTGTTTTACTTGATAGATTGTTCCCTGTTCTTAATCTCTGCCTCTGTGTCTCTAACAGAATGCTGGAATACTCACTTAACCTGCAGAATGTCAGCTTCTCTGCCGTCCGAACCGTCAGAGTCCTGCGTCCTCTGAGAGCCATCAACCGAGTACCCAGTAAGTCTCTCAGTTCCTGGTGATGTCACTGTTATTATAACTCATTATTTGAATCATTAATAATATCATAGTGTTCCTTATTACCCATACTGCAGAGGCATGGATTGAGCTGTAATCATGGCTATATTGTTACCATTTTGATTGACACGCACTAGATGAATGTCAGAAAGTCCAGCCCAGTGCTGTATCAGCATTCCTCTGCTCCTCATCTTTCTGTCTGCTCCACTATGATGCACTATATGGTGCACATCATTAATTCTGAACCTGAAACTCAGTTGATGCATTACTTCTAGTGAACCTGTACTATACTTGTTTTAAGATACCATATATAGTCCTTAACTTGACATTTCTCCTCATGGTTTAGAGAAAAGATTCCTTCTCTATACCCGCCTCTTCCATTCAGCCCCTGAGCAGTAGATTTATAGATTCTTTTCATCCCTGCTATCTTTCACAGCTATTACACTCAAACACAAAATGTGCAGCCAATAAAATAAAATAACAATTGAAGTTACACATGCATTTCAGAAAAATAGAGGATAGTTCATAACCTGATTTTTACTCCCCAGAAAGCTTAATGGATTGTAAAGTACACTGTAGTAAGATGCCTATTCTCATCCACCTCTTATTTTATGAGTCCTCTTGAACTAATACTGCCTTACACAATTATAAGTGCTAGTTGTATATAAACAGTATGGAATGTAGGCAGTTTTCTCACAGAATGTCTGCACTGAAGGAGGAAACTGAAAGTGATGATTTTGTGTGATTTTATTTTTAAATTGTGTGTTCTGGTGCAAAAATAACACATTTGCCCTGCTGATGACTTTATGCCAACAAAGGACCAAAGCTATGTCAGTTTCACCTACAAACCCAAAGTGGGAAGCTTTGCTGTTTCTCTTTGGGTTTTAGTCAATGAACACCCATTTACTGCATGAGCTGTGGTACCTGTTATTTTCATCAGTAATCCAGAATGTAGTCCTCCCTTAACGCACTTTCAATTGCCTTGTTTTGATTTCCCTGCATTTCCTTTTTCTTAAGCGCATCCTAATCAGCAATTCAATTGTGCTCCCAATAAATGGCAGGCCCTGCATCTCGAATGCTACTTTGCTGCCCATGGTGAAACGGTAGTGTTTGCAGTAAGATCACACTATTTATTGGAAAATAAATTCCATCCAAAACATATTTTCCAGTGGTAATGCACCTGATTTGTGGGCTCATATTGGGCAATATATTAACAGGCCTGCCTTTAAAAAAATAGAAACGTAAACTCCACAATGAGTATAGCAAAGACAATGTAAATACAACATATAAATAAACATTAATTATAATATGTATTTATAATATTCATTAGTGTATCATTTTTTTTTTAAATCAATGCATCTCCTTTCAATGCATTTGTAGCCCACTTTACCAAAATTACATTAGCAATGCACACAAGCTGCCTCCAAGCGACAGCTAGGCGACAGTAACACGACCTACAGCGACAAAGTTGCTGCCGGCGTGAGCACAGGGCTAGGGTGGACGCAGGGTTTCAACCACCTGGGTGTGCCCAGCTGAGAGGGCCCAGCTCCCTCACGTCTATGCAAGCACTCTTTGTAATTACCATTCGTGTCAATTCAACACATGGGGCTTGAGGGGCAGAGGATAGACAGACTCGTTTCTCATTTAGGAGCCACTCAGTCTAATTAGGGCCGTAATGGAGGAATTAAATTGGAGATTATTTCATCTGCACTTCCCCCCACTGTGTAATGTAATTTTATTTGTGGTAGGGTGGGGGAGTGGGGGCTGTTGATTTTTGCTGTGTACGATTTTTCATTTTTCATCCTTCCCTCCCTAATCAAGACATGTGGTGAGGCACTCAGGGGCAAAATCACGGCATCAATCATTTAGCTGTTCAGCTGAGTTCTACAGTGGCGCCTCAGTAATATCACTAGGAACTTCTGAACCCTCAGTTAACCAGGGTTTTTGGCAACTGGCGCTGAAGTCGCCTGACTTTTGCCTTCATCACAAACTCACCAGTCTCTGTACACACATCTTTTTTAATGCCAGAATGGGAAAACCCAAGCTGCCACCATACTGGGATATGCTTCTGCAGTGCCCTCCAGAATCAACGGCACCCTTATTTAATATGAACGAAAAAGGCTGACGAAAATTCCCCTAACAGTTCCATCAAATGTTGTTTTTACTCAGTAAATAAAAAAATATATAAAGTCTATATGAGCCCATTATCACAAGAAAAAAATCACAGGTGATCACAAAATGTTATTCTGAAAAACATGTGTGTCGCAATTATTTGCCCCCCTTCTTTTAGTATTTTGCGAAACCTTCAACCTGCCAACAGAATAGCACTGAGTCTTCTCTTGTAATGTCTTATAAGACTTGAGAACACAGAAGGGATTTTTGACCATTCCTCAATGCAGAATCTCTCCAGATCTTGCAGAGTCCTGGGTCCTCTCTTGTGCACTCTCTACTTCAATCCACAGCTTTTCAATTGAATTTAGAGTCAGGGGACAGGGATGGTCATGTCAAAAGCTTGAGTTTGTATTCATTTAACCATTTTTGTGTGGATTTTGATGTGTGCTTTGGATTGTTGTCCTGCTGGAAGATCCAACCATGACCACGTTTTAGCTTCTTGGCAAAGGGATCCAGATTTTGATTTAAAATCTCCTGGTACTTCCTGGAATCCGTAATGCCATGTATGTGAACAATACTGCCTGGCCATTTGGAGGAGAAACAGCCCCACAGCATCACAAATCCTCCATCATATTTAACACTTGCTGTTAGGTGCTTTTCTCTGTAGCCATCTTTATTTCTTTGCCAAACCCGCCATGAGCATTTGGAGCCAAAGAGCTCAAGTCTTGTTTCGTCTGACCACAGCACCCTGTCCCAGTTAAAATTCCAGTTGCATCTGTCAAACGCCAAGCACTTTTGCTTGTGATGAAAAGATAGCAAAGGCCTCTTTCTGCCATACCCTCCAAAGAGTTTGTTGGCATGGAGGTTGGCATGGAGATTGTTTTACTTCCCTGGCCATCCTCCTCACTGTGGCTGCTGACAAAAAAATGGACATTTTAAGTCAAGCAGCTATTTACTAGTGACCATTCCCTGACTTGTGTGTGCAAGTCAACACACTTTTGCCTTATTGCAATGGAATGTTCTTGAATATTTCCCATGCTGATGGATGACTAAGGGATTTGGGCCCTGTGTCACCTCATTTTTATACCCCAGTGTAACAGGAAACCATTTATGACTGCTTCAAATTTCATTTTTTGTATGAAAATTTTAAATATGAGTGGGATCATACTTGATACACATTTCCTTAATTCAAATTTCTTGGTATGACAATAATTGTGACAAATGCAATTTTGTTTTAAAAGCAAATCACTAATGGTTGCTTTATTCTCAGACTAAATTTACCTCAAATAAAGGTACGATTTTTTAAAATATAATATTAATAACTGATAAAGTGATTTTTTTATAAGCCTTTTCAATCATCTTTTGCAAGGGTGCCAATGATTCTGGAGGGCACTGTTTAAGGTGTGTTGTCAACTTACATTACATACATTATAGTCATTTAGCTGATGCTTTTTATTCAATGTGACTTACAGTTGATTAGGCTAACCAAGGGCCGATCCCCCCTGGGAGCAATGTGGGGATAAGGGCCTTGCTCAAGGGCCCAACAGCAATAGTGTTCTTGCTGTGGCTGGACTGGGGCTTGGGCTGCCAACCTCAAGGGTCCCAGTCATGTACCTTAGCCACTAGACTACAGGATTCAGGAAAATGAGGAGTTTAACCATGGATCTATTTGGCATTTGGGTTTACGCTTTGGTCTATGGCTAATTCTCTAGGTCTGTTGCACAGAAGTCTGCATATTACAGACTGACCTCTCTCTGAGGACTCTTGTAGGATACCATGCTGCCAGCCTCAAACTCCTAATGAACTGCATGTCCCAGTGTTGGCTCCCTGATTGATGTCACAACACTGTCAGGAAAATGACATATTCACCAAAATGAGCAGAGAGGGAAACAAAACCTTTTTGCCACCTTGTAAGTTTCACTGCTCACTCAATACTTGTGATTTATCTGAACATCATTAGTTTTCTTTAGGTGTTTTAAGAAACAGGTTGGATTCAGCCTATCATTTGTTAAGGGAGGATTGCAGAACCTAGTCATTATACCTAGTACTAGGCTGGGTCGCTGGGGAGCACAGCACCCTGTCTTGAGGACACCCCGAGGTTAATTGCATGCCTTCCCCTCGGCCACGTGCTTTAGACCCAGTTATTGTTTCAAGTGACAAATTAGCTGATGGTCAGACGTAGCTTAGGATGATGGAGTGGTCATTGTTCCCTGGGAGCATGGGTGGTAATTGAAACCATGGATGGGAATGTTAAAATAAAAGCGGAGGAGACACAGGAGGCGGTCCTGGAGGGGGAAAACGGGACGGCCTGACAAATGTGCCTGAGACGTGGGAGGTGATTAGGTGTGAGGATTATGGAGATGAGACCGAGGCTCTGACAGAGAGGACAAGACAGAGGGAGGGAGGGGAGGCGAGGAGAACGGGGCGTGAAGATGGCACTCAGAAGAGAACAAAAGGTAGAGAAAGGAGACAAATGAAATCCCCTCTCAAAAAGAAGTTTATAAAAAGACCAGAAGAATTGGATGATGGAAAGATCGGATGCATAGGAAGATGAACACATTGTAGGATACATACAGAACATCAAGTCATTACTCATTTCTTCATATTTACTTAATAACCTTGGTCTTTAAGTAGACTGGAGTCACTGTTTTCTCATGCCCTTTGTAAACATTATTGAATTGGCATTAGGAAGATAGAGCATTTTATTATATTTGACGTGGTTTGTTAGGTGCTGATTACACACTACGGAAGACTCACTCTCTTGCATTTCAGGAGTAGTCCAGCTTGAGTGGTATGAAATTGATTAACTTCTTTGAATTGCATCTGGTAATGTAATTTACACTTTTCTTTTCTAAGCCACTGCACTCTATATGGATGGGGTTCATTTCATTATCAGTCTGTGCTGAGTGAACTTTGGGAACCAGAAGTTATTAACATTAAAATATTACCCACAAGCAGTTTTTAAAGCAATTATTAATCCCTAGTTTTTGAGAGTATGAGACCTTCCCAAGAAGAACCTTTCTCATTGCCCTCGAAGTTCTTATTTAGAATAATAAAAGAGGTATTTTCCATTTTGGTATCAACAACCAAATATAGAAAACTATGCACAAGCCAAAGACAACAGGTATAGCAACAGGTATTCAGCACCAGTGTACGTCTTACTTTCTCAGCAGACTCATGTCTATCTCTTACTTATAGCTACACTTTCATACTGTGTATTTTTCCACTGTGGGCAGAAAATTCAGCTCCCTTTACTGGTTCTTGATTTTCAAGCATGCCTCATTGTCTTGCATGTCTGACAGGTTATTCTGCTTTAAAATCCATGAAGAGTCCATCATATGCACACGTCTGTCAAATTACAGAACAGTTAAGTAGGAGCATGTTACAGTACGTTAAACATATAATTGCACAAGCTGAGCCACATTGCTTTTCCAGATAAGCTAACACTTATCTGGAAACACAAGTTAACAATATTTTCATTTAGTTATTGAAAGGGGGTCGTTTTTCAGACCAGGACATGTCCACAGAATGGTCAGTAAGAGCCGCAGGTGTGCTCCAATATCTCTTCTCAAAAAGTCCATTAAAGCACGTTCCTCAGACAATGCTGCTGCTGGCAGCGCCAGGCTCAGCAGAGAGAAGCAGATTTGATCTGCCTGTAAGCAGATGGTTCCATATCCAAAGCAATTACCATACAGCCATGCTTGTGAAATGGCTGCCATCAGTGTGTTTGAAGTGGGCACAAAAGCACAGGAAGGCTTTTATTAGAGATGCATTGGTAATGACAAAGCCACGCTATCTATATTTTCCAGGGACATCACACGCCTGGTGAGTACTTCTGTTAGTCTAGGCATCCACTTCAGTCCAACTGCACTTTCTTCTTCAATGACAATTATTTTAGGATTTCTGATTTAATTTGCTCTAATCTGGGTGGAAAAATTTTGCAGTTTTTTTTTTTCTTGTACCATGATGTGGAAAAAGCAGACAAGGCCCAATTAAGGTGTGAATTTGATGGACAGATGTTGAAATTTCTCTTTCACAATGACACTGGCAAAAGTATTGCTTAATGTTCCCCTCTTCAAGTTTGACGTACTGTCAAGGGTTAATGGTAAATTAAAGAAATATTATATTTTACGCCTTGTCTCGTCTCAGGGAACAGACTGTACTTTTCACACTGTAGGTGCCACTGATGTTCTTCTAGGATCTCAGCACAAATGTACATGTCTTAAACATGCACAGTGGATAAAATTGCTTTGCAAAGAAACTTGATTTCATCTTGGTAGAAGGAACTAATGGCCTCATTGAACATTATACATTGTGCAGAAAAGTGTTTGTGATAAATTGCACTCTGTATTTGTACAACACACAAATTACTCAGTTTAATGAACCACTTGTTTGTGCCGATTAATTTCCAAACACAATTGAAGTTACTCTGAGCTGAACAATGAACACAGAGCCATGCATGCCAAATAAAGAGCAGCTTATTTTGGCCAGAACAGCTGTATCAATATCCATTTCAGTGTCATATTAAAGATATGGCACATGCTATACAGCGACCCTCCATTACGTGGATTAGCTGTAACATGGTGAGGTCATGGATCTCCTGTTTCTCATGAGGAAAAATGGACTCACTGAATAATGGACAACTTAAATTCATTGTTGCACATACAAAAAGGGCATCTCAGCTAAGAAAAACAGGAAAACAGTCTTAGGAAGGAGAAAAGGGAATGCTAGAAGCAATCTGCAGAATGACTACTAATCATATCACAAATACATATATTTAAGTATGGTTGTGGAAATCCTCATTCTGTCTCACTTCACTTGGAAATGGAAAAAATGTATTAGTCATTAGAAGGTGTTACATATATATGGTAAGATACAAGTGTGTGGGTTAAGATACACACACTATGAAATGCAGAATTCTGATTTGAATCATGTCTTTGAGGAAGAGGACTTTGCTAACAGAACATCTACCTCACAAGCATATAGTTTATTTGTACTGTAATTCTGTAATACTGTAAAACTGTAATGGTGACTGCCAAAATGGGACCCAAATCACAATCTGTAAACAGCAGCAAGGGCACTGAATTCCTACTGCCAGTACATCTTAGGCATCCAAGTTAAATGCATTTCTATATTGCTTGCTCATATGCATAAAAACAGACAATCTCAGTCAATGCTATTTTTTAAATACTGGCTGTTATTGTTTTACTTAGTTTTTCACAATCTCTGGTTCACAAAAATGTTATAAACCACATTGACCTAAAAGTGCTCCATATAGCCTTTTGAACAGCTGAAAAACCATCTGCGATTCCATGGATACTGCTTTGCACACGTCTCCCAGTAAATTATTCTGACAATTCTTTTCTTCCGTTTTCAAAAAATCACATAAGGCAATATTTATTTGACCTCAAAGTGATTTCTTAGGGCACTTTTGTGTGTACCACTATTTTGAGGTAGTGTCCAAGAATTACTTTTTCTGTATTGTGACCATACAACAAAAGCTTGCAATTTTGTATTGATTTTCTGTGAATTGGTGTCTAGCTAGCCCCTTTGTCAAACTCATTCTCATAAAGCCTCCTTTCTTAAGGACATCAGGGTCTCAACATGTTTCAGAATGTGGGTATAAATGGTTTTCTGACTGCCCACCTGACAGTTTACATCTGGAAGTCAGTGAAACAAAAGCTGTGAAAAAATTCCTGTTGTAATTAGAATATGATTATTCTAATGTGTTTCTGTCTCTTAAAAATATTGCATATTTTATGCACCCAGTTTTTTGGTGCTGATTATATGTTTAATTAAAAAAAAATTATAAAAAATTTAGAACATATAAAATAAATAATTTAATTGATCTTCAGTGGCTGTTCTAAATATGGCTGCATTAGGCTGAACATGCACTCACCCATATGTACACACACACACACACACACACACACACACACACACACACACACACACATATACATATACAGTACCAGTCAAAAGTTTGGACACGCTTTCCCATTCACTTCAATGAGAAAGTGTGTCCAAACTTTTGACTGGTACTGTATGCAATGCTGAACATTGTACTACTTGCAAGAATGAGATATTTTCTGTAACAGAACAGTAAATCTGTTAAAGTTGCAAGAATAAAATGCACTGTCACACTGTCCACACTGATTATAAATTGAAATGAATCAATGTTTAAAGCGACTTGTGATGTAAATACACACTATACACATATATTTTGTCATGTGAAATTGAATCTTAATTGCCATTTGGTTTCTTACTGTACTGATAACAGACTTTCTCTTATCAGTGTTCCCTCAAACTGTGCAAATTACTGCTCACTGCAGCTGTCGCAGGCAAGAGCACATAACCTCCAGGACTGCATCTGGGATTACCTGACTCCAGCAATTACCCAAAATTTGAAAATAAAAATAAATAAATATATATATTTTTTTTACTCTTGAGTCATCTTTTTTCAGCTACCCCTGATATCTGGAGGTATATGAATCAGTTCAATTTACACACACACATACATATGCATACACACGCGCACACACACACACACACACACACACACACACACACACACACACACACACATGCATGCACACACGCACACACACACACACATACACACACACACACACACACAAAAGTTTGGGACACGCTTTCCCATTCACTTCAATGAGAAAGTGTGTCCAAACTTTTGACTGGTACTGTATGCAATGCTGAACATTGTACTACTTGCAAGAATGAGATATTTTCTGTAACAGAACAGTAAATCTCTCTGAGAAAGCTTTGTGTTGTTCTGTGCCTCCGTATATGTGAGTGTGTCCATGCATACATCTGTGTGTCTGAATGTGTGTGTGTGTGTATGTGCGCTAATGAACACAATGTATACAGAGGATCTGTGTTGCTAATGCCCTGTGTCCCACTTAGGTATGCGGATCTTGGTGACCCTGCTGCTGGACACTCTCCCAATGCTGGGCAACGTGCTGCTGCTGTGTTTCTTTGTCTTTTTCATCTTTGGCATTGTGGGAGTGCAGCTGTGGGCAGGGCTGCTCCGGAACCGCTGCTTCTTGCCTGAGAACTTCACTCTGTGAGTTTTAAGGGGCGGGACCTGGGATTACACGAGGGTCGCCATAGTAAATGGCCAACCTTGCTTTATGTGGCAGCATGGCTAAGGGGGGGACAATGTAGATGGCACACCATAATAATTGACTGAGAGAGTGTCACTCTGTTAGCCCAAGAGGGGAGCAGGGATAATTAAAGTGTCCTATTGCAGTAATAAATGAAACAGAGGCTCGAGCTTTTCTGACAGTCATGGTGGCGACCATCTGGGTCATAACACATAATATTGAATATATTTTATGATTCTTTTATCCTGTCTTCCTGTCTGGAGTTTTATAACAACAAGTTATGGAAAAAAGTCCAGTATATATATATATATATATATATATATATATATATATATATATATATATATATATATATATATATATATCTATAATTACATTACTGAGCTATATTTTGGCATTTGTTTGGAAATAAATGGTAACTTTTGCGATCCTTAATATGGTTTCTACCGACTTTATATAACAGGAAAGAATATTATTGGTGAAATATATGAAATGAACTATTGGCAAAATATCAATAGGGGCACTGACAATGTGTGTTGTCATAAATGTCTAATGCAGCGTACAAGTCCAGTGAATATAGATATTACATAATTTTATGTTCAACTGTTAAATGGTGCTTTAAAACTTATTACAGAGGCATAAATCCATTGAAAGCCTAGATTTGTCCCTATGGGTAACTGAAGCGATACGGGCGCTCAGATTCTCAGAGCAGTTAATTCAGTGAGTCACGCTCACTGTGAAGTGAATTTGTGTTGACAGACGCCCCAATTATCTTCAGACAGAGATGTGCACCATTAGAGTTAGGCCATACCAGGCCGGCTCTCTGTTGGAGTTAGTTAATGCTGATCTCTCTACTGTCAAGTTGGTGTGAAGCTGAGTAGTGGCACAAAGCTAAGGCCTCATCCTGAAAGAGAGTTAAACAAAATATGGTCACATTGTATGAGTGCTAATGAATATGCAGGGCACAAAACAGCCATTTGTTCTTCTTCATTACAGAAGATTGCAGTACATTGTTTTTTTATTGCACATTAGCACTAGCTGGGCACTCTGTGACTTTGTTTCTCCCCACTGTAAGTGCTTTCTTGTGTTGTAATGCTTGTGACAATATTTCAGTTTGTAGGGCCATCACAATTCTACAGCCACTGTAGAATTAGTCCTGTTTAAAAATTGGTGGTTAAAATTGAACGGTACATTGTAATATGCTGACCTCTGTGTTTCCTCCATTCTCCAGACCCCCTTCCCTAGACCTGTACAATTACTATCACACAGAGAATGACGATGAGAACCCCTTCATCTGCTCCCAGCCACGGGAGAACGGCATGCGGCTGTGCAGTTCTGTGCCTACACTGCATGAGGAAGGGTTACAGTGCCAGCTGGACAACACCGCCTACAACAGCACCGACAACACCACCTGCGTCAACTGGAACCGTTACTACACCAACTGCTCCGCTGGAGAGGCCAACCCCTTCAAGGGCGCCATCAACTTCGACAACATCGGCTATGCCTGGATCGCTATCTTCCAGGTGGGCACCCCACCCATTCCACCCACTCCCCAGAATGTATTTAACGCTTCTGTACGATGAAGGAATATGCATAACACATTGACTCTTTACTCAGCTGAGCATATATTTACATTAACAATCTGTGCTGCATAACCGCCATTGTAGTTTTCCTCACACAACATAATGCATCGCTTTGGATTGACATACTTTCCTCTAGAGCTGGGGAAACTAATCATTTTTACAATGCATCGCTATGCCAAAGTGAACGATTCTGCATGGATGCAGAAAAAGAAAAGAATCGATTTTTCAAAATTGTAATTACCATTCCATTAATTGGAAAACACAGGCTTTCGCTTCCTTCTCCTTACCTTGGAGTAAAGATACAGAATCCCATCTCATAGTTTTTTCCACGGACACGGCTATACTCGCTCTGTATAGTGACACAAAAGCCAGAGTGATGGGCTTTTATATTTTCACAGCAGTCAAACGCAGGTTTTAGAAAACATTCTACGGTCCACATTCTAAATAGACATTCCACAACAATCAGCTGTTTTTCAGGGGGGTGCATCACATTCACAAAAGAAAAAAAATATTAGATGTAATTATCTCCTAATTATGAGAAAAGATCTCTTAAACGGTGTTTTCCACGACCGAATAAGGACGGTCGGCAATGACTGTGCTATCGCATTTAATCTGCTTTTATTTCCTTGTTGATATGAGACACTGGGAAATATTAGCCGAATGTTACTTAATGTGGATGGCATTAATACATAAAATACAGATGGCATTAATGAAAAAAAAAGTTTGTACATGTTCAGACGCACATCTTTGGCCTTGCATTCTTGTATTAATTAAAAAAAGGGAGGACAAGATGCATCGAGAATCTTTTTATCATTGTTTTATCATCTACCCTTTGAAACATAATCGAATCGAATCGTGAGATCAGTGGAGATTCACACCTCTACGTTCCTCTGCTGTACCCATTGGACTGGCATATTTTCCTCCTTCCTGTGCAGCTCTAGAACACCCAAGTTATTAACATTTTTCCAGAAAACGCTATACTGTTTTAGGCCCATTTCTTATTCTTATTTTGCTTTGTCATGTTTATAATGCTGTTCTCCTCTCTGCACTGCAGTAAGCTAAATCACTTCCTGACAACAGCAGCTGAAACCATCATCTGTTTTATTGTTTCTGTCCACAACATTCAAAAGATTATAATTTCCTCCTTTTCCTGTACTTTATGTGATTTAAAAAATAAAAAAAAAAACTGTTAAGACTGGGCTGGGCAGATGCCCTGTACAGTATTGTATGTCTCCCTGCAGACTCAGAAGCTGACAGGTGGGTAATTGCTCCATTGATCCTCTATTAAAAAAATCAACTCACCACAGAGCATCGCTGAAATCTTTTGGGATTAGTTGCTTCAAAGGCTGGCAGCGAAACAGAATGGGGAGCAATTTTGCTTCAAGGCTTATTAACATTTATTTACTTACTTAATTATTTATTTTTCTATGTATTGTTAATATTCTACTTTGGCATCATATCCCTTTTCTCCCTGTTTACAATTCAGGCATAAGTTAACTGAGGACTTTTCAAGTTTTGGTCATGGGTTTATTTTCTGGAGTTGGTAAATCTAAATACAAATCTACTGAAAAATGGTGGAGCCTACCATGTACTGAATCTAGGGAGGGGTTTTGAGAACTTAATCTCCCAGTTGCAGGCTGCCAATACTGTGGTCCCTGTGCTCTATGCTTTATTCACTGCCTCTGAAATCAATTAGCTGTCAGACAGCTTTTCATCTTGGTTTCACACTCAGTAACATCTTGTGAATTACAGAGGGAGTGCTTCTTTTTCCCTTTGATTGCCATGTGAGCGACAGAGGCGTCAGAGTCACAGAGGCAGCAGCAGCTGAGACCTGGGCTCCTCACTGCGCCTCACTAGCTTCGGCCGGTGTTGCAGCACTGCCCCTGCATTTTCCACTCTGTGCTGTGAAATGAGGGGCTGTTACCAGATCTGGGATAAGACATACGGCTCCATTTTAAGGAGTCCAAACCTCCTTGGCATAGTGATTAAGATGGTATACTATATTGAGTAAATGGTGCATCATTTATTTTGAGATCCCAGATTTGTATGATATCTATCTGGGCAAAGTTCTGTCAATTAGTCTGAGAAGTCTATAATTGTAGCAGTCATATAAGTAGTAATGTATGCTTTCCACTTGTATGAAATTGATGCAACATAGCTTTAATGTGCTTTTCGTTGACTGCTGCACTATGAGTTTGGACTATTAAAAAAGACTCCCTAATGTTTTTTGTTGACATGAAAACACAAAATATACCTAAAGTCAAGCTTTGGGTATCTGTCTCTCTTTCTCGCTCACTCTTTTTTCTTCAAGGTGATCACTCTGGAGGGATGGGTGGACATTATGTACTTTGTGATGGATGCCCACTCCTTCTACAATTTCATCTACTTCATCCTCCTGATCATAGTAAGTAACTCAAGCTCACAGCATGCAGGAGCAGTAAACAGTCCACTCAGCCAAGACTGGTATTGCAGAGGATGTGTGCACTGTAATACGCAGGGTTAAGCCACGCGCCACAATAAACAGCTGTTCCAACTGCCTGCCATAATTGATGCTCAGAAAGCCATGTGCGCTTCTTTATGCAAGTACAAAGGAATCATCTCTTCAAGCTCACATTCTAAAATGTTCATGCATGCTGAACTTGCAGGGAGAACATGTGCTGGGGAGTTGTGAATCATGTTTTATTTGGCTGAAACGGTTAGCTGTAATGTAATGGATATAGTGCTGAACACTCCATCACACGCACCTTCAGATAGGTATTATCCAAGCACTGCCGAGGAGCTGGCCTCTGAGTCCAGCAGCAGATGAGATTCCTGAGCTGGAGAATGAGCTGTAATAAACTGGAGGACAGTATGAACCCTATGCACAGTAATTGGCACTCAGAACACTTGTGCTGACATGACATAATGTTTATGGCCATTAAGCAATCACAAGTTTGATAGAACATAAAAATACAGAGGTGAAATGATATGACCAAATCCTGTATAATCTAATAAGCCAAAAGTTCTGGAAACCTCTACCAAAAAAGGATAAAATGTTTGTTCAGGCCTCTGGAGAAATCTTACTGTAAACCCTTTTAATAATTGGTCCCTTAGTTCCTCATTTTTCATTAGCACTCCAAGCTTTACAGTATAGTGCTGAAAATATTCTGTCCACATTCTGTCAGAGAAATTGTAGATGAAGCAATGATTTAATCAAATTGTCAATCAATGAATCGATCTTGGTCAGCAGCATGTGATGATTACTCTATCTGCCCCCAGGTAGGGTCTTTCTTCATGATAAACCTGTGCCTGGTCGTCATCGCCACACAGTTCTCTGAAACCAAGCAGCGTGAGAGCCAGCTGATGAAGGAGCAGCGGGTGCGCTTTATGTCCAATGCCAGCACGCTGGCCAGCTTCAGCGAGCCAGGCAGCTGCTACGACGAGCTGCTCAAATACCTGGTCCATGTGGTACGCAAGGTGAGCCGGCAGCTGGGCCAGCTGACCCGTGCGGCGGCTGTCAGGGCCGGGCTGCGGATCTGGGCCCCGCCGGATCCCGAGCAATCTTCTCAGAAACGGCGGCGGCGGAAGCAGCAGCAGGGCTCTGTCCACCACCTGGTGCACCACCATCACCACCACCACCACCACTACCACCTGGGCAATGGCAGCGTCCCTCCAGACCGTGCAGGCCCAGGGCCTGAGCTGGGGGACGTGGAGACGGGTTCGCTGCACAATGGCAATGGCGCAGGTCGCCTCATGCTTCCAGCGCCCGTGTCCGTCGCCCTGAACCCGCCACCTTCTCCCCTGCCCCCTCCCACACCAGGCAGCGCAGAGTCTGTGCACAGTGTTTACCATGCCGACTGCCATCTAGAGCCAATCAGATTTACACCATCACCAACCACTGCCTCTGGCCCCACCCCTTCCCTGCAGGGTCTGAAGAGAAACTCTATGCCCTGCACCATGCCCACAGCGCCCAAAAACTACCCCACTTTGCACCCCTCCACCTCCCTGGAGCAGCCTATTCAGAGGGCCCTGGCAGACCCTGCAGGCAGCATCCACAGTGCCAGCCTCCTCACCAACCTCAATATACCCCCGCCAGCTGTCAGCACTACTCAGTGTCTGGTGGAGACGCATAGCCCAACAGGTATTGTGCCACCTCAGAAGTAGGTGTTGCTGTACTTGCCTCTGTACCTTCTGTACCTTCTGCATTTAAGCCATATAGAAAAAACTCTGGATATGTCTCTGATGAAGTGCAAAAATTCCTGTAGTCTGGGCGCCACAGAGCCTTTGCTGATTGGATGATTTACAAGCCTTCCTATTAACATCAAAGTGTTTTCTTCATATTTTACAGGGTGTGGTTTTCATTTCTGACATTTTATTTAGATAGCCAACTTGTCTGGAAAGTTGCAAACTTGCACGTACAGTGCATGTGATGTACATTCTTCTCTGAACACTGCTGTGAGCCTGTGACCAATCGCGTAAACCCTCCAGTCATCAGCCACATAAATCATCCAATCAGTGCGGGTGCCAGGCGCCCAGCCTGTGAGGAGCGCCGCCCGTTGTCAGATGCGCAGCCGTGGCATATTAACTGGGCATTCTATTCAGAGAGAGCCTCACCTAAAAGCCGTATTGCTCCAAAGCTAGAAAAACAGATCAAATATGTTATATGACAGACACAAAATGCAGTACATTGAATAGAAAATAGGGCTTTCCAAACAGACAAAAAGGTCAGATTTAATTCTGATTGAGTGTAGCCATAATAACATATCATGGTCTATCTGAGCATTTCATTTAAAAATGTTAAATAACAGTTTTCAGTTCACTGATTTCCACTGGAGAGGCTGCAGCTGAAATAAATAATATCTGACTTATGACTGTCCGGGCATATGAAAGTCTGTTTGATGGTCTCCTCGGGCCATTAATGAGCAGATAATGTGATAGCCATGTAATTTTTTGTCTGTCTGCTGGTCTCCTAGGATCAGGCAAGGGCCTCTGCAAGCTGACCTCACCCAACTGTAGCAGCAGCAACATAGATGCCAATGTAACCTTTGACCCTGAGACCTGCCCCTACTGTGCCAAGTTCGCAAGCAATGAATCGGAAGGCACTGAGGGCAACGAGACTCACGACTCGGACAGTGAGGGGGTGTATGAGTTCACACAGGATGCGCATTATCGTGACAGCAGGGACCCCAACAGGAAGAGGGGGTCTGCCAGGAAAAAACTGGGTGCTCGGACTAGGGCGGTGCTACAGTTCTGGAGGCTGGTGTGTGACACTTTCCGTAAGATTGTGGACAGCAAGTACTTTGGCCGGGGCATCATGATCGCCATCCTCATCAACACGCTTAGCATGGGTATCGAGTACCATGAGCAGGTGGGTGTATCTAAGCAGCCCTGTGTCTTTAGTGCCTTGTTAGTAACTGAATAAGGCTGGTGGTCTCAGCTTAACTTCGCCTATGTTTGCTGTGGTATAATTTTGACATATCTGACTGAAGTGACTTCATTAGTCCTGCTTGAAAGATTCCCCATCCCTCTACCCTCTCTCTAGACAGCTTGTGACAGGGGCTGCATACACAAAGGCTGGGGTTTAGAAATCCAGCCTGTTGACTAAGCTGTCCAATGGCTGTGCTGCCCACAAACCACATGATGGTCAATAAGAGTACCCTGATGTTTCCGGAGGAAAAGGAGGCCATTGTCCAAACGCCCTTCTTAGCTCCATCTTGGCCTCTTTTTTTTTGGCTTCTGTGGGAAATAGATAGCAGCAGATAGTCCATCCTTCTGCTGCCTAATGGCCTGTGAACCATCTCAGTGGCAGTAGATAAAAGGTTTCTCTTTGTTATATGCGGAAGAGTAACGAGGGTTTGTGTATTATTCCTTAAGAAATAACAGTGACAAAAGCTGAGCCCAAGTCACTGTCATGCATAGCCCATACTTAAAATCCACCATGGATCAATGCTTCAGTGTTATGTTGTATCTGTACCTGAATCCTCATCAGTATGTGATAATTCATTCATTGGTAGACATATATGGATGAGGGCCTCTCAGCTCACATAACTGTGCTGTGCAGCCAGCATCAGCTCTAAGCTTTGCTATAGCTCTGTTCTGAAGAGAGACAGGGGCTTGGACTCAAACTAGGTTTCCTTAGGGCCATTTGCAATTAAACCAACACAGAGGAGACAAGCAAACATGTGATTTAATTGCATACACAGATGGTTCCCAAGTTACGATGGTCCGACTTAGGATGTTTTGACTTTACGATGGTGCGATAGTTTCAATTTCATTACAGGATTCAAAAAATTACATGAGATATTCAACATTTTGTTGTAAAATAGGCTTTGTGTTACTGATTTTGCCCAACTATAGGCTATTGTAAGTGTTCTAAGCACATTGAAGGTAGGCTAGGTGATATGATGGTTATGATGTTCAGTAGGTTAGGTGTATTAGGTATGTTAAATGCATATTCAACTTGTGATATTTTCAATTTACGATGGGTTTATCAGAATGTAACCCCATCGTATGTCTGGGATCATCTGTACCCTTAAAGAGGACAAGTTTCTTTGATTGGGTCCCAGCCAGAATTTTTGTCTCTTGAGTCCTGAAAGTATAGCAGAGATCTTTCATAGATATTGCTGAAAATTGTAAGATGCATTAGCTGTGTACTGAAACAATGTACCTAAACAGTGAAAATGTAAAAAGACTAATCCTTACTAAGACTGCAACAAACGCTGTAAACATTACACAGTTTAATGGAACAGGGTGGGGGGTAGTAGACAATGTTTTGGCACTGCTACATTATTGTCAGGTCTGTATAGAGCTGACAAAGAGGTAGTAACATTGGACCACTGCCTAATACTCTCTACCCTGTAACATTAAACTGTGTAATGTTTACAGCATTAGCCTTAGGAGGATTCGTCTTTTCTTTGTTTAATTATACGAGTCCTTATCAGAGAGCACCTGCTCTCCTCCGTCTGTGTTTGTCAGCTAGGCTAAGGTATGTAGTGCACTTCATCCAAGCAAGAGTCTGCCGTATCTGGTGTAGCTTTTTTCCTGTATACGTGTACAGAAATCAGAACAATACACTCAAGTGGTCAGATGTCACAAGAATACTAATTGAAGACATGTTATGACACAAATTAATGACACAGAAATTAGCAGTGGTCTCAGCCCAATTGAACTCCTCTATAAACCAAGCTTGTCGCTTTCTGTATGCTTCAGTCGGCCATGGGGCATCTGTCAGCAGCACCCTCAGTAAATCTTGGCATCCTTGATTCATGTGGAATTCCCAAATTCAGAACTTTCGCGCAACCGAATCCACGTTGTTTATGGGAGTGTAATTTGGGACATGTGATGCGTTGGCACATGAGTGTGAGTGTGAAGGCTGGATTGATGAGGAGGACTTGCCTGTGAACATCTGAAAGTCATTGCGCTGTATTTAAACAGCGCACTCACACGCCTCACCCTCCGTCACATCCTTTAGGGGCTAATGCCCGCTGCAGACACTAACTTGCTCACGCTTGAAATTGCTTATTCTCAATGGTATTTACATGGAAAAACAGAAGAGTGAATGCTGTTGCATTCTGAATGATGCCAATACATTGTTTCCTCTAATGTGATCTGTAATGAATTATCCTTTGTCCCTGCCATTATCCTGTATTCTTGTATCAACTGTTTTTTTTTATTTCTTTGATATTTTTGTACATTCATTCAGTGTCTGCTTGATCAAATACGGTGGATTTCTTGTGTGGATTAAGATCTATTTTAGTGTGGGTCATGCATTGGCTGCTTAATATATCCTTCTGGAGCATGCATGATTTAATCTTTTCCACAGTTTCACCATTAGTGTGCCACTCAGATTTTGACCCAGTGACCTCCTGGTCACAAATGGGCACTGCAGAGTAGTTTCATGATTGTTCTGTGATAGTCAGAAACCAGTAACACTATTCTGTGGCTCCCCTAAGCTTCTCTGGAAGCCATCCTAAAGAAGAGCTGCGAATGAAAACTTCTCTGGATCCATATTAATCTTCCTTGTATCGGATAGTTTTCTGCAGATTCCCAAAGGATTCTGGCATGTGAACCCCCCCCAGAGGTTCTTTTTTAAGTGGACCATCTGGTGAACGGGAGACGGGAGTGGAGGAGGAATTTAGATTTACAAGGTTACTCAGGTTCTTTGACCCAGTCCCTCAGCAAATAAAAACAGACGCCAACCTGCCTAATTGCATCTGTTCTCTTTAACTTTCCTGGAAGTTTTATAGCCTCTCTGCACCCACATCACTGCTTTCTCCCTCCCTCTCCCTCTCTCCCCCTCGCTCTCTCTCTCTCTCTCTCTCTCTCGCTCCCTCTCCTGCTTTCTCTCTCTCTCTCTCTCTCTCTCTCTCTCTCATAAGCACTCTTCCATTCTCTTTGCTTAGGACATGAGCTTGTGATCTCTAGAGGAGATTTTTGAAACTCAAACTGAATTGGTCAGTTTATCTGTCATGCTTCAGGGTAATCCCAGTCTCCTTTAAGCATTCTCTCTCTAAAGACTGTCTCTGTAACCCATTCATGTAAGATCCATGTACTGCCCTCTTTCCAAAACTTGCATAAAGGGCAACTTTCCTGGGCCTAGGTAAAAGACTATTTGGATTCTTTTTTTTTGCTTTTGATGTTTAGTAAGTCCATTACCTGTGTCTGGGTCTATTTACATTTAACCAAGTCCAGTTATTAATAATCTGTATATTGTATACTGTGTATTATCGAAGATTGAGAGAAATAAGGGACCAATGAAAGAGAAAGAATAAGAAACAAAAAGTGATGGGGGAAAAGAAACAGAAAATGGATATTTGAGCTGCACATTCCAGAAGAAGGGCCTGCCCAGCTCCATGCCTCTTTACCAGAGCCAGACTGTGTTTCTTGGAAAGGGGACCGACTGCGCTCTCCCTGACACGCTATAGCTCCTCAAGCCTGACCGTGCTCTAGCTATTTAAAACAATTTGCAGAATCAAGTTTGGTTTTGATTTGAGGAATTAAATACCGCCCACTCACCCCAAACCCTTCTCCAACATACACAGACATACACGCATATGCGCGCACACACACACACACACACACACATGCATGCACACCCCCTCCCCTCCTTCCCTGCTGGCTAAAAGTCACGTCAACTCACTGTGCCAGAGTGAATTGTAATTGTTTTGTCTGCTTTGTGCTCCCTTAAGGAATAAGGTCAGTGCTTTAAAACGTAGAGCGTGTGGAATCCACTGCGCCTAAGGGCCTGTGAACTGAGCCCCTCCTGCCAGCGTAACCAAAGCCTTGCAGGCCCCTCGGGTGGCCTGGCGATCCCCTGCTGGATGAAGTGGTGTACACGGGCGCTGGAGACTTCTGACTTTAAAAGCATGTCATCACACATATTATCAATGGAATTATAAGGTTTAAAGCAGTCTTAAGGGTGATCAGAGGAACCAGAGAAGCTTTTAGCTCCATTTAAAACTCTGGAACACTGATCCATAGCAGGTCAATCCAGTATGCCAAAACACTACCTAAAATGAAACTTACACATACAAGAACTTTTTTTTGTTAAAAGAGATGCTGGTACAGAGAATGCCTCACAGACATTGTAAAGATGACAGACTCTGATGAGGGTAATCAGGCAGTATCAATTTGAACTTCATTTGATAACGAAAGAAAAGATTTTTTGTGGGGGAGCTGATTCGATGATGTCATATGTTTTGGCAGAGGTGTTCAGTAACTCAGAGCGGTACAAGTTTATTCAATTACACTAATTAAGTAATTAGTGTAATAATTGAGATGTTAATGGCCACCAAAAATATTGGAAGTAGTCATGAAGGGTCATTTACAAATTTGTGGCAAGGGTCCTGTAAAGGTTGACTGCACTAGAGACGACTGTATCTGAGAGGTTATGCGATCGAGTGGGAATATTTGTGTTGTCTCTTGAGGGGAAAAATAGGGGCCTTTAGAAATCCAGCAACTGTGTCTCAGAGGGAGTTGTACAAGATAAACTACTCACACACATGTATAATGGATGCAGTGTATAGGAGTGAATCAGCTCGGCACACTGTTTGTGTGTCTACAGGAATGGCGATGCAGTATTCATGGCTAACTGAGCGGAATGGATATCTGTCCAGTAGGCTTTTCCAAGCCCCCCATTTGTGCTGTGTGCTACTGTATCTGTCTTAGCTACAGGGACAAAGAGGAATTCTTACATAATCGTGCAAGTGAATCACTTGGTTGTTCCAATTCAGATCTGCCCTCATCTGTTTGTAATTATGAGCAATTGGAAATTAATAATGTGCATTTAATTTAATTATTGCTAGCACAAAAAATATGTTGGCCTATGAAAACAGACACAACCTCCTGACTGATATTCTCTGTAAAATAATTCTTGGTAAAAAAAGAACATCTTACTAAGAGAAGATGTTTGTGAGATATAAATATTTATCCACATGCTTTCTGAGAAGAGCATAATGTGTTTTATGTGCATGTTTGTACTTTGTTTGATGAATTTAAAGGGAGAATGGAAAATTTCCCTTTTCAATTATGAAAATCAGTTTAGGTATTGCATAAGACAGTGTTTGTTGTTCATGTTAGCGTCTTTTTGGGATTTTGAGCTCTGATGGGCTCAGTCAGAATAGGTGTTTATCTTGTAAACAAGCTAAGTTCCATAGCTTCGCCATCTCAGGTCTGAGTCTGACTATTGTTGTTTGCCAGTTATGACCAGAGATGAATAGCAATGGCAACTTTTTTTGATGAGTTTGGGTCCAGTGTGAATTTAATTCAGCCAGTTGTACTCAGGTTGCCACTGCATCAGATGTACCTGTATAGTTAGCACTAGGCTCTTAGTTGTGGTCAATGATGATTGTTTACTTTTTCTCTTGTTCTGTATGGCCTGTAATATGGAAAATAGCCACTGGCTCTCAGGTGAGTGCTGGATGATCATTCGATGAGAGCACACATTTTGGCTACAATGCTCTATGCGTGGGAGCAGGCAACAGAATGGCTGATGTGAGAAGAACAAATTGTGATTCCAAATTCGGAAGAAAAATTGAGAAAAAAAGTCATTTTTAAAAAGGTTTAAATTTGCCTATTACTCAAAGGCATCAAGTCAAATACATCAACATTTATGATTTAGGCATCTTGTTGTCTAATAAGATCTCTTTTTTTGCCCTTCATTGAGGTGGCTGAGTTTACATGTCAATAAAAGTGAATAATGACTTCAAAGTGATGCTAATTAGATTTGGGGAAACCTGTAAATGTGACCTTGCAGAAACAACGTCATTGTAGAGGTCCTTGAAGAGGCACTTTCCTCTTGCGGCTTTTAATGCAGTGTTTAATACATGACTGGCTGAACATCTAGTCTGTTACAGGATTATATTCACAGACAGGGATCGCTCAAGCTAATGTTTTTCCGCTCACTTCATTCTTTCTTAAAGGATTATAACACTGGCAGACTAACCCAATAATAATACTTATTTCGCTTTTGATACCTAACCTGAATTTAAAGGTTTATCATTTTGTATACATGCATTTTGTAATTGATTTTGGTTTTGCACAGTAGCATTGGATGTGAGACCCCCACCTCCCTGACATAATGGCATTTTAAATCACGGCAGCGCCACGCAAATGCTTCCATACGCATGAAAATGCATGGTGAAGTAAACCAGGGGACCGTTTGTGACACGCACACTGGGTGGTTTCTTGTGTCTCCCTGGTTGGTGCGTGTGCAGGAGTGGGACTGTGCTGAGTGCTTCTGGGCAGGGAGCTCCCTATCTCAGACAC
Source organism: Albula goreensis (assembly GCA_022829145.1). Lineage (NCBI taxonomy): Eukaryota > Metazoa > Chordata > Actinopteri > Albuliformes > Albulidae > Albula > Albula goreensis. The sequence goes on from CM040748.1 coordinate 22,577,507, forward strand.
GCTCCAGGGGCTCCGCTCTTCCTATCTCACGCGCTCCAGACCACATGTCCCCTCTCTCTCACTGTCTCTCTATCTCTCTCTGATCCTCTGGTGTGCACAGTTTGTCCGCCCAGAGGAGGAGCTGTGGAGTGCATAAGGGGAGTGGGGAGGAGGGGGAACAAGCCTGCAGGGGCAGATCTGCTGTCTGTATGTGAACTTTCGCTCACGTTAAGAGCTTTACCTTTTATGGTCTCCTGATGGAATACTTGTCCAGTCGCCAAAAATGTGACACATGATTCCAGGCCCTACACTATTTATACTGGGTTGATTTCTTCTTCTTCTACTTTGTCTTCTGTTTTTTTTTTAACATAAACTTTTTTTTATCCCCCACCCCACCCCCCACATACACACAAACACACATACACACTCGTACACACACACATGCACACATACACACACTTTGCTGTCTGTCCCTACTCTTTCCCTCCCACAGTGTGTGGCATTGCTGTGCTGAGGTGGTGTGTTGTGGTTATTGCCACCGTTGCTCAGGGAGGTCACAGTGTGGCTTTGGAGAGGCTGTGCTATCAGTGGATGTCTGTGTTCTGTCAGGATCTCCTTTTGGCAGCTGGGGCCAAGGAATGCTCTTAGAGAACAATCTGGAAGCCTTGCTGTGAGCAGAACAGATTTCTACCACCTGGCCATTGCTCACCTTGGCTCAGGTAGTTGGTGGTCACAGGCATGGTCAGTTGCAGTGGTTATTTGGGGAAGGATTTTAGCACTTCTCTGTGACCAGACATCCCACAATGCACTGGTGAAGAATGTAGGCATCCCCAATTTTTCCCCATGCTAAATAAAAAGAAATAATTTAATGGCACAGATATGTGTGACCTGGCAGGGCTGGAAAATGTGTTAAGTGTGCAGTGGAACACTTAACACCAACTCAGATGTGGATTTTCCAGAGCACAATACAGTTTATTATCAACAGAGGAAAAAAAATATAAACACTAATGCTGCCTGCATGACTCTTTGCATTCAGAATCCAGTAAATATTTGCTGACAGTAATCTTTTGACCTTATACAAAAATCTCTCTGCCATGATTGCATCTGTTTGCCATGCAAAGGGGGTTTACTGCTTTTCCAGTTTATACACTCACTATTATTGTTGTCTCTTTTGACTTTTTACCAGAGGACAGCCTCCTCGGGTACCAACATGATATTCTACAAAAAAATAAATTGCAAATGGTGATACAAATTAATAAGCCACAAAGTGTTTAAGGAAATTTAATGAGGTCAAATGAGGAAATTAAAAAATTTGGTTGATGGTAGAAATGGTAGGTACAGGTTTTTTTTTTTTTTTGTGCTGTTTGAAACTGGAAATAATTCTATTGGGTCAAGTAAGTCACTGAGTAACAGCTGATTGCAGCACTACCCATTATAGGGTTCATAAAACCTCATTCTTCCATCACTTGTTGGGAAATCTGAGTCTGAACCCAGGGACCACAGGGGTATCAGCCTGTAGGCCCGCCTGCAGTCAGGGACCACAGGGGTATCAGCCTGTAGGCCCACCCGCAGTCAGGGACCATAGGGGTATCAGCCTGTAGGCCCGCCTGCAGTCAGGGACCACAGGGGTATCAGCCTGTAGGCCCGCCTGCAGTCAGGGACCACAGGGGCCCGCCTGCAGTCAGGGACCAGCCTGTAGGCCCGCCTGCAGTCAGGGACCACAGGGTATCAGCCTGTCAGGGACCACAGGGGTATCAGCCTGTAGGCCCGCCTGCAGTCAGGGACCACAGGGGTATCAGCCTGTAGGCCCGCCTGCAGTCAGGGACCACAGGGGTATCAGCCTGTAGGCCCGCCTGCAGTCAGGGACCACAGGGGTATCAGCCTGTAGGCCCGCCCGCAGTCAGGGACCACAGGGGTATCAGCCTGTAGGCCCGCCTGCAGTCAGGGACCACAGGGGGTATCAGCCTGTAGGCCCGCCCGCAGTCAGGGACCACAGGGGTATCAGCCTGTAGGCCCGCCTGCAGTCAGGGACCACAGGGGTATCAGCCTGTAGGCCCACCCGCAGTCAGGGACCACAGGGGTATCAGCCTGTCAGGGACCACAGGGGTATCAGCCTGCAGGCGGGGCCCGCAGTCAGGGACCACAGGGGTATCAGCCTGTAGGCCCGCCTGCAGTCAGGGACCACAGGGGTATCAGCCAGGGAGTCAGGGACCACAGGGGTATCAGCCTGTAGGCCCGCCTGCAGTCAGGGACCACAGGGGTATCAGCCTGTAGGCCCGGGGACCACAGGGGTATCAGCCTGTAGGCCCGCCCGCAGTCAGGGACCACAGGGGTATCAGCCTGTAGGCCCGCCTGCAGTCAGGGACCACAGGGGTATCAGCCTGTAGGCCAGCCCACACTGGTCCACTCAGTAGGAGGGGGGATTTCTTCCACTGAGCTGGCAAAGCACACAGATCCAGTATTGACAGTGACCAACATCGACAGAGCAGCAAAGCATCTTTGTACTATAAGCCCCAACAGGCAACACAAATCCGAGTCCTACCTCTCAGGTTCAAGCAAGCAGGCATAAATCCGTCCATGGATAACCACGGGGTTCGCTTTTTTTTTTCTTTGTGCTTGTTGTGTTATTAACGGAGAGTCAGATATAAATCATTTGCTAAGCTTGGATTAAAAGCACATTTATTTTAACATGTTTTTATCAGCATTGTTAATGAGAAAACAAACTCTCTCACGCTTGGAGAGGGTCCACCACTGGCCCTGTGCCTGCCAAGAAAGCATTCTTGCAGCAGTGCAAAATAAATAGCTCCTCAACTCAAAACCAAGCATGATAATAGAGTCTCCCCAATGTCTAATCGTTTTTGACAGTGGCATAACAAAGACCCATTTGCGTTGCAGGTCTTGGTTGAATTTCCTTTGCAACCTTATCTTTAGCTGTAATCCAGTACTCATGATTCAACCTCAAAAGGAGTCAAACCTCTATTGATTAGCTCCAGCAAACAGGACTCAAACACATGGTAGCCACTATATATAAGGGCTTTTACTTGTTAGACAGCCAGTTGAAAAATGTATATTTACTGCAGCAGATGCTTTTACATTGTTTTTGGATGAAGTGAATATAAACTAATACATTGCCCATTTGGAGCTTTGAACAATCCAGAGCAAAGTCAGTGTTTTCACTCAATGAAGTATTTTGGTGAGCCCCTCACTTTGGAAATGCCCATCTCTGTTTTGTTCTCTCTTGTTTTTTACTGTAACAGTAATCAGTAATCAAAAGCCAGCTGGTGAGATATAGCTCTTGAGACAAGGCTGTCAGAAGTAGGGTCTCAATTCAGCCCAGAGTGCCTTCGTCTGAGAGCCTGCGAGCACTTGAAACGGTCTGGTGTTTTCCAAGCAGAGCCAACGCGGTAATGCCCTAGGTCACAACACAGACCAGAAAAAAATACAGAAATAACACAGAGAAAGTACAGTGACAACATGTTTCCCTTGGAACACAAAAGAGGGAATGGGCTGGGGGATAGACATTCAGCACGGGTGTTCAACATTTGGGGGTTGACTTTGGGCCCTTAATGAAAAACATCCAGATTTGCCAGGGAAGTATCACTGCATTAATGTATCTGATAAGGATAATGAGATATCGAGCATCGCCCTCAGTTTCCGTTCACTCAAAAGGGAAGTTCTGCAGGTTGATGAGGTGATCTCATCATGCTAGCAAACTTTATTCAAATGGAAATGTCCTGCCTCACCCAGAGCGGCTGTGCCCCACTCAGTTATGTCCCTGTCAGAACCATTTCCTGGCCCTTTGCTCACAGTCACCGTTGGAGATGCAGACCATGGAGAGCCTAATAGCAACACTCTCTATCATAACTTACCAAGGAATACAATCATATTAGATTATTCTTAACTCAATTAGTCATAAAATATTATTTTTCATTTCGTACACCATACGTCATGTCTCCCTTCTCTCCACGCACCGCTTATTGCATTGCTGAAATGGCTTTGCAGGTCAGGTCATATAATTTTAAAAGAGCCGTTAGAAAGTGTGCTTTGTTTTTAACTATTTAATATGTTACCTGGTTTATTTATTGTGACCACATTGTTCAGTGCCTTAGCATACACTGTTAGTCTATGCTCTTTTTGAGGGTATATGTTTCAAAAGGAACAATTCATGGTGTTTTAGGAATGCTTAATCTGGTATGTGCTCTCTGCCAGCTTTCCTTTATCATATTTTTCCACTAAGAGACTTGGAAATGTGTACATGTGCAGATGTAATGTCTGTTTTCCAATCCTCAAACACATCATAAAAATATTTCTTCACGTAATATTTTGCTGTTATCAACAAGATCAGTTATACTGGTATATCTGCTGTTCTTCTGACCTCACCTACTAAGGGTTTGTGTGATGCAGGTGATTTATATTGTGCTAGATAGATAAATAAATGCTGTAAATAAATAACGTGAATGCGCAAGAATACAGGCAATAAAACATTGTGTCTGGTTCAAGATCCTGTTATATGCTGAAGTACTGGTCTCCCGAATGCTATAAACCTATCTGAATGAGTAAGAAAAGGAGATGGAAGGAGAGAAGGAGATGGAGACTTAGACTTTTAAAAGCTTTTCAATTGAAACAGCAAATAAAGAGCAGGATTATCCAAGAAGTACAAAATATTATCACCCAGCCAAAAGTGAAACATGAAAAATACACCAAAACACTCTTCCCAAGAACATTTAAAGAACCTTGCTCGTCTTAACCTCTGTGGCGTTAATTCCAGCACCCCCTCTTCATTTACATAACAAATGATGACATCTCCAAGGTTGTAAAAAGCAAACTAACTCAAAACATACTGTATTCTGAGAAAGGCTGAGAGTGAAAAAGCTAGAGAGAGGCGCCTGGCTGTCTTTTACGAATACTACTGCCAGTGTTAATACCTAGCAGGTCATCGGAGAGTGGGTTTGATTTCAAAGTTCAGATTGTTCTAGAAATTGCGGTCATTCAAGGCAACTTGTTTTTTTTCCCGT